>JAEMWC010000011.1:2540000-2590000 GCA_016490735.1 Pachyseris speciosa | reverse complement strand
GCGTGTTTTTAGTAGCACGAGGTCGAACAAAAATGAACATGGCTGTTGTGTTTAAGCTAAAGTTTATTTGGGCTATCCAAAATTGGTCCTTTCGAGCCGGATTCAAGGAAACAGCCGCCTGAGGATGAGCCTCAAAAGTACGTGGCACTTGGTAGATGAATGTGTGATATCCCCGCTTCGAAACAGTCCCGAAGTAAGTCCTGAAGACTCGATAAGTCAAGTTTCAAGTCAGAATGATTCCGTAAGGTCGAAGTCCTCGTCCTCGTCTAAGCGAAAGCGAGAAGCTAGAATAAAAGCTGCCGTCGCAAACCTACAGGCAAAACAGTTAGCCGAACAAGTGAAGCGAGAAAATGAAGTTCGTGAGGAGGAATTCCGCGAAGAAATGGCTCAACGCGAGTTGGAGTTAAAACTTTAATATCGGAAACGGGAGCTTGAGCTGCTTCGAAAGAAAAGAGAGAGCGAAAAGGCAGTCATTTCAGCCCGGAACGAAGCCGAATTAGCCCAACTCGAACACGAAATAATAGGGCAAGAAGTTACCGAAAGAAACGTCGAAAAGAATCAAGACAACAAGGTCAGTGAAACAGTAACATCTCTGAAACATTGTTTAGTTCCAAGTCCTAATGTGAATACTGATGCTGAAAGTATGGATAATATTTCAAACCCACGTACTGAGTAGAACCCTGGAATGACTTCGGGATATGTTTCCCAAGAACACAAAACGTCAGGTCATACATCTCTGCAACATGACAAACAAGTTCTCGTCTCGTATGCAGATACCCCAGTAAATACAACGGCCAAGTGTTTACCGCCAAAGGTCTTAGAGTTTTATGCACCTACCAGTGGTGGGTGCACCTCATCTGCAGTTCAGATAACCCTTATGAAAGACAGTGAATCCAATATGCTTACCTACAGTTCTACCCTAAAGCCAACTCAGTCATACCCGTTCAGCCAAGGAAGTGAATATGTATCTCAGCCTATAATCACCCCTGTTGGGCTAGTGTCAGATCCTCAAACAAATACAGCATCATCATGTCATTACGTGCACTCGCCCCAACCATTGATTGGATACAGTAGTGGATACGCAAGTCCTATCACATCAGTTTCTTGGTCAACAAAACCTGCAATTGAGCGTTCAGAAAAACTGAGCCAAACTCCTCAAGCCATTCCTTCATTGTTGAGACCTACTTGTGTTAGTGCATCATCTGCTGTTAGTAATAGTTTCCAAGCTTGTTCCCCTGATGATCCAAAGTTTGAAAGTCCATTGAACCATCCTTACTCAAGTAGTACACCGTTGTGGGGCCCAAACCTTAGAAGTACCTCAACTTCCCACTCAAGTCAAGTAGACCCTGTGGGAGAACCTGTAGATGCATTCATTGACAAGCTGGTAGATGGTCAGGAGACGGTCTTTACGGCAAATCTCAATGGCTCACTGACAGACTCTGGTATAGCTCTGCTTCGAGAACAGGAGCAGCAGCGCTTGCCACCCCTGGAGCTTTTCAAGTTTACAGGCAGGCCGATTGAGTGGCCTAAGTTTATTGAGCGATTTCGTGACCAGATCCATAATAAGACGACACTGACTGACTCGGATCGAATGTCCTATCTCTTTCAAAATCTCAGCGGCGAAGCAAAGAAAGCAGTGGAAAGTCTGGGTGTGACTGGCCATAGTTATCCAACAGCCCTTAAAACACTAAAACGACAGTTTGGGAACCCCAGCAGTGTGGCATCAGCCTACTTAAAGAACATGCTTGATAACTCTGTTGTGACTTCGCATGATAGACAGGCATTGCGTGACTATTATTATCAAGTGAAAGCTTGTACCACCTGGTGCGTCAAGATGGGTCAGTCCGCTATACTTTTAACACCAGAGTATCTAAGCAGGGCCACTATGCGGTTACCCATTAACCTCAGAGTGAGATGGTACGAACATATTGATGGTCATACTGAGAGAGCTACCTTGATAGGATTTGAAAGGTGGCTTTGTAAAAGAGTTGACACTCTATTCAACCCACTTGAAGATTTCATATGTGAAGAGTTGTACAAGAAGCAGTCATGTACAAGACCAAAGTCAAATCTGAAGCTACATTCTCACGCTACGACTACCAAGCCTCCTAAAGCCGTTCAAATCCAGCCCTACAACAAGGAGGGTGGGAAATCAGCCCATCCTAGTGAACAGAAGTGTGTTGTTTGTTCAGACAGACACCGTGTTGCCCTTTGTCCTGTTTTCAAGTCCAAAGCCTTGAAGGATAGGAAACATGTTGTATGGGAGCATAGACTTTGCTTTAATTGCCTTAAAGCAAACCATCAATCGAAAGAATGCCCAAGTACCAACCGTTGTCTCAGAGAGAATTGCAACCGACCTCATCACACGCTCCTGCATGAAGATCATCAAAGCGACTCACATAGTCATAGTTTAGCTCACAGCGAAAGCACTAACATTCAGTCACCAATCTTCCGAAAAGAGAATTCTCAGCCTCAGGTACCCACTACAAGTTCTCCTCTGGCGGTTCCATCTGATGTCCCGAGAAGCATCAATCAAGTGAGTGTTCAGCCTAGGAGAAAGGTCCTCCTGCAAGTCCTGCCGGTTCAAATCCATGGTCCTCGTGGTATAGTCAACACATATGCTGCCCTTGACGCCGGGAGCGACTCGACCTTAATCAGAAAGGACTTAGCAGACCACCTGCGACTTGATGGTGAGACCCGCCAGATTAGTCTAAACACAGTTGGCTCTGATGTCAAGATCCAGAATGTAAGCCGAGTGAGTTTCTCCTTGTCATCTAAAGTCCATCCGCAACCGATTTCTGTACAGGGAGCATGGGTGATTGACAGACTCAATGTCCCATCCGTCAAGATGTCGAAGGAAAGAGTGACTGAACAATGGAACCATTTGTTGAACATTGACCTTCCTGAACTCGATGGTAGCGATGTGAAAGTTCTCGTTGGATCGGACATGGCTCACTTACTGATTCACCTGGACGTTCGCCAAGGACGATGGGATGAGCCCATTGCCGTAAAAACCCCCTTGGGGTGGACCCTGTTTGGAAATGTGGACAGTGAATGCTGTGACACAATCAATGCCAATTTCCTTGTAACTGATCAAGAAACTCAACTGCAGAACCAAATTGAGCGGTTTTGGGAGATAGACTCCTATGCTACCAAGCAAGCCCCCTCTGACTCTGGCATGTCAGCTGAAGACAGAAGAGCGCTGTCGATATTAGAAAGCAGCACAGTGAAGGAGGAAGGCCACTACAAAACAGCATTGTTGTGGAAAGAGGAGCCAAGTTTACCCAACAATCGTGCTATGGCTGTTTCGCGCCTCCATTCTACTGAAAGGAAACTTAAGAAGAATCCAGAGCTGGCAAGGAAGTACCGGGACGTGATTAACAGTTATATCAGTGAAGGGCATGCTAAGAAATTGACGCCTGAAGAGTCAAAGAAAACGACTTCAAAGACATGGTACCTCCCACACCATGCGGTACTAAACGCCAACAAACCAGGGAAGGTCCGTGTGGTTTTTGGTGCGGCGTCAAAGTATGACAAGGTTTCCCTGAATGACAACCTGCTCACTGGTCCTGACTTGCTAAATAATTTGATAGGAATCCTATTGCGATTTAGAGGTGGAAAGATTGGTATCATGGCGGATGTGGAGCAGATGTTCCATCAGGTCGGAGTTTGTGAAGAAGACAGGGACTCGTTGCGTTTTCTGTGGAGAGATTTAGATGAAACTAGACCACCAGATGAGTACCAAATGACAGTGCATGTTTTTGGCGCGGTTGACTCACCCTGTTGTGCCAACTATGCATTACAAAGAACTGCCCTTGATCAGTCAGAGAACTTCAGTGAGGAAGCAGTTCGCGCCGTTCTGCGCAACTTTTACATGGACGATCTTTTATCCTCAAAACCAAATTCCAGTGGAGCTGCCAACTTAGCCAAGCAGCTAATTGACCTCCTAGCAACAGGAGGCTTCAGACTTACAAAGTGGATGTCAAACAGCCGAAAGGTCCTGGCAGCGATCCCCTCCTCAGAAGTCGCATGTAACACTGTTGATCTTGATTGTAATGAGTTGCCACAAGAAAGAGCTCTTGGTGTCAAGTGGTACACGGAACATGATTTCCTATGTCTGCAACCAGTGAAGAGTGGCTTCCCCGACACTAAGAGGGGAATATTGAGTGCCACAAGTAGTGTGTTTGATACCCTTGGGTTTGCTGCGCCATATGTTATTAAGGCAAAGCTGATCGTACAGGAGCTGTGGAGGCGTCAAATTGATTGGGATGAAGAGCTGCCTGATGAAATTCTTCAGAGCTGGCAAAGCTGGAAAGATGGTTTGAAGTCATCTCAGATTATTGCGGTACCCAGGTGGTATGGATTCCACCGTGACGAATGCGAAGATGTGCAGCTGCATGTGTTTTGTGACGCCTCAGAGATGGCTTATGGAGCCGTAGCCTATTTCCGAACGGTTAGTCATGGACGTGTGAATGTGAGTTTCATCATGAGTAAGACAAGACTAGCCCCGATCAAGACCTTCACAATACCACGCCTTGAACTGCAAGCTGCAGTGATAGCAGTCAGGCTGCAGTTGAAGATATTGGCAGAAATCGACTTCGAAGTTGATGATGCCTACCTCTGGAGTGACTTAGAGATTGTGCTCCATTACATTAGGAACACTCACAGAAGATTCAGCGTTTATGTGTCACACAGAGTTGCTGAAATTGCCTCTACCTCTGACGTTAAGGAGTGGCACCATGTGCCAGGCTCAATAAATGTGGCCGATGACTGTACAAGAGGGATCGAAATGTGTGAGTTGACTCCTGCGTGTCGGTGGATCAGTGGTCCCGCCTTCCTCATGCTTTCTGAAGACCAGTGGCCAAGGAACGGAAGGGTAGTAGAATTTGACGACGGTGAGCTGGAAGTGAAGGCTTCAGTCCTGACAACGTCCGCTACACCCAGTGCGAGTATGGTCGCATGGGAGAGGTACTCTTCTTGGAGGAAGCTGGTGCGCGTGTATGCTTGGTGGATGAGGTACAAGTTCAAGTTAAAGTGTAAAGCGAAGAAGCAATGTCCTCCCTCAGAGCGACAAGGGAAAATTCTGTATGCTGATGATCTTAAAGATGCCTCTCTAGCCTTATGCCAGTTAGCACAGATTGAGTCGTACAAAGAAGACTATGAAGATCTCCAAGCCAACAGAGCACTACTCCACAACAGCTCACTACTCCCACTGCAGCCTGTTTTCCTAGGTGGAGTTATCAGAGTCGGAGGCCGTCTCAACAAAGCTCCCATACCATTTGAGGCAAAGCACCAAGTGATTCTCCCCCCATCACATCCAATTTCAAAACTGGTGGTACGAGACATTCATGAGAAGCATCTACATGTTGGGAGAGAACATACCCTAGCCCTTGTGCGTCAGCAGTTCTGGATTCCCCAAGGAAAATCACTTGCTAGGAAGATCGTTAATGATTGCCTGTACTGTAGGAAGAGAAGAACCGAGCCTAAAGTGCCTGTCATGGCGGACTTGCCTAGAGAGCGACTTGCATGTTTTGAGCCTCCGTTTACAAACACTGGAGTGGATTATTTTGGTCCTATGAATGTTAAGAAGGGAAGAAGCACTGAGAAAAGATGGGGATGCATCTTTACTTGCCTAACCACCCGCGCGGTCCATTTAGAGCTAGCAGGAGACTTAAGTACTGATTCGTTTATCATGGCCTTGAGGAGATTTCGAAGCCGTAGAGGCAATCCCAGGACAATGCATTCCGACAATAGAACCAATTTTGTTGGAGCCAAGAGAGAACTAGAGGAGGCACTGAAGTCATTAAATCAAGAAAGCATCGCAAGTGAGCTAGCCCAGCAAGGGGTCACATGGTTCTTTAACCCACCATCGTCCCCTCATATGGGAGGAATCTTTGAGTCACTGGTGAAGCAAGTTAAGAGAGCCATGAAGACTGTCATTAATGACCGGGTTATGCCAGAGGAGACACTCCATACGGTTCTTGTTGAGACCGAGGCTGTACTAAATAGTCGCCTGCTTACTTCAGTCAGTGATGACTTGAACGACTATGAAGCATTAACACCAAATCACTTTCTGATTGGAAGAGCATCTCCTAACAACCCTCCAGGTCAATTTGAGGAGCGAGAAGTTAACAGCCGTAAGCGGTGGAGAATGGCGCAAGCGCTGGCTGATATGCTGTGGCGTCGATGGCGGAAGGAGTATTTACCTAGCCTAACTACCCGTTCTAAGTAGAATAAAGAACAGAGGAATTTACAAGTAGGGGATCTGATCATTCTGAAGAATGATGATGCTCCTCGCTCGCATTGGCCTCTGGGACGGATTGTCAAGACTTTCTCAGGGAGTGATGACAGAGTGCGTATGGCGGAGGTGAAGACTCCAAATGGAATCTTGATGCGCCCAGCTGCTAAGTTGTGCTTGTTGGAAGCGTCTGCTTAATAGAATGAACAGTAGAGCTCTTATGAGGACACCAAACACTTAAGACATTTTTGCTTAGAAACTGCATATTGTTGTTGTTACGTTGAACCTAGGAACTGTTCTTAGAGGGGCTTGTTCTCCGTAAACTCACTGGGGGAGGGGGGGAGGATGGAGCGGTCACTTCCGGTAACAGCCTCGCTCCAGGTTTTCTGGGTTAGGTTTCCCATGAGCGCGCGCGTGTTTTTAGTAGCACGAGGTCGAACAAAAATGAACATGGCTGTTGTGTTTAAGCTAAAGTTTATTAGGGCTATCCACTGCTGGCTGGGAGAAAAAGAGATCCTCGAATGTTAGAGTAATGCACATGTCATCGGCTTCCCCGTGGGGTTGACCCCCGGGCTAACCAGGGGGATTGTAAAATCAGTCAAGCAAACTTTAGGAATTTCCCCGGGGGTCGGGGAATCTCTCAAGACAAAGTCCCCTGGGTTAGGTGTCTCTCAGCAGAAAATTCCCTTGACATCCTTTTCAAACTTGTGAATTCCCCCACCCCCTAATCTTTGATCGTAGAACAATGTCAAGATTTTCCCCTACCCTCGGGCAAAGAATCCCGTCCATCCCTTTGTATTCCCCCACATATCTCCCTGGTAGGCCCGGGGGTCGACCCCACGGGGAAGCCGATGACATGTGCATAAGATATACTCGTAAGAGCCAAACTTTGAATGTCAACGATAACACCAAAGGACCAATGGGAGTCGTGTTTGGCCTGTCTATTTTATTCACCATCAAAGTGCTAAAAAATAGCTGTTTCGGTGTTTGAGAAAAAAGTAGGAAAAAATAGCTGTTTCGGTGTTTCGTTTCGCTGTTTCGTGGTTTAGTAATGTCCGGAACAAATTATTATAAATATATCTAAAAGCTTTTTAATACACAATAACATCAAAATAATATATATTATATATCCATGTTTGGGAAATCCAGTAGTGATGGCCTTTAAGCACAATAAATCATGTTAAATGTATCATAACTGCATCCACTGAACGTTTTAGCGGTAAGTGCACATCAAAAGTATTGTCCACTGTCTGAAAAGAGCCTTCAAGGACTTCAAGTGCATAACACGTGCGTTTGCATTGTAGGTGACATCTTCAAAATCGCCAAACTTTAAGTCCATAATTCAGGTAGAAAGCGAGGGGTGCCCGCGGGCGCCCTCAGACTTTTGTATTGCTGAACGTATTGAGTACATTTTCTCTTATTTTAAGCGATTTTCGATTGTTGGTTTAGAAGAAAGAACTCACTTTGTGTGGACGGTTCTTGCGCATTGAATTACAGACCAAATATCGATCATTTTCCTCGATGATTTATGCCACAAGGTCTTTGATGTTTTGCCCAGACAGACAGACAGACAGACACCTTTATTTAGTTATAAAGCTCAGGGTAGTCCCTTCAGGAGCTAAAAGCAACCTGCTATCAACAGGAGCCCTGAGCACTAAAATACACTATTTACATGGAAAACATTTTATAAAAAGTACAACAACGTCAATATAATCAAACTAATTACAATATGAATAAACTATAAAAACTATATAAATTGTATTAATAACTACAATGAACCATATATAGATTGATACATTAATTCTTAAGACATAAGGAAATATCATTAAAAACTACGCATCCATAATAATAAAACGATCTCTTGGCGACTTCAGTTCTTACGGCAGGTAGATGAAGCAGATCACGTTGTCTAGTCGCGCACGAGTGAATCTTGTTGTTAAAAGTAATAAACTTGTTACTTATATAGCGCAAAATTCATTTAAAATATATGATCTAATGCGCAAAAGTAAAGTAGCCATCAAAATATTGAGGGCAACGCCCTTCAATGCACTTCTTTACCAGCTGAAAAACATGTTCACGACGTCTTTCTGCAAGCGCCGGCCACTTGAGAATGTCCATTGCAGGGCTACTGCGAGACGTTTTGGCAACAATTCTACCCGCTCTCTTCTGCAATGCCTCTAAGGCCTGACTATTTCCCTCACCGCAGCAACCCCACAGAGTATCACAGTACTCGAGAATTGGTCTAATTAACGAGATATATACGACATTGGCACTATGAGTCGTCAGATTATCGGGAAGGCGGCCTAACATACCTACACGCTTGCCAGCCTTAGAAATCACTTTCTTTACGTGACTGCCCCAGCTAAGGCGTTCATCAAAAACGACGCCTAGATAGGTGAAGTCATGAACCCTGTCAATTTGTTTGCCATCAATGCATATATTAAAAGATTTTTCCCTGGCAAGCCTAGGAGCGGTCCCAAAAAGCATAGCTTCAGTCTTTTTAACATTAATAAAAAGACTATTACTAAAAAGCCAGCGTTCAATTTTGAGCAGTTCTTCATTGAGTTTCATTTCAATAGTGGAAACTTGGGAGGACGAATAAAACAAAACTGTATCGTCAGCGTACATAAGAATACTGCACTCAGACACCGCTTCCGGTAAATCGTTCACATGTAATATGAATAACAACGGACCAAGAATGGACCCTTGAGGTACCCCTATAGACACACCCTCGGGGTTTGATGTCACGCCATGAAACTCAACGACTTGTGTTCGATTTCGCAGGTAGTCCGTAAACCACTCGTGCTCAGGGCCACTAATTCCCACTGTTGTGTAATTAACAGAAAAAGACTTAAACTTTCTTATAATCTACGAATTAACAAAGCAACCTTTACGGATACCACAAAAATCGCCCTTTTCTTACCCCTAAAATTACGGTTGGTCGAGTCAATTTGCCGCCATCTTGAAAATGCACGAAAATAATGCTTTGCGATCGTAGTACAAACACTACCTGGGCGTAGACTACCGAAACAAAACAATGACGAAAGGAGTGCCTCTCCAGAATTATGGAGAAAACAGGCAGACGGAAAAATAAAAGAAGATGCTGAAACAGCGGGCGGTCGCAATCTGAAAGAAACGACAACGACAGCTTTTGAACATCCCGGATCCTCTGTGTTCCAAAAGAGCACAGATCGCCTGACAGATAACGATGTCATCCAGGATGGGGCAATAAAGGCAACTCACTGGAACGCAGATGATGACGGACTTGCTTCTAAGTTCAGTGGAACTGTCAATGACTTGAGCAAACGTGCCTATCATCGATTTTCCTGCTTTTAATGCTGCAACAACATAGTGAGGTAATCAACTTTTCAGTTTATAGGCAGAGACTGGAAAATATTCAAACTTATCCGTTTCAT
The DNA here is from genome assembly GCA_016490735.1 of Pachyseris speciosa. NCBI lineage: Eukaryota > Metazoa > Cnidaria > Anthozoa > Scleractinia > Pachyseridae > Pachyseris > Pachyseris speciosa. Next base: position 2,580,346 of record JAEMWC010000011.1, on the reverse strand, counting down.
TTGTTTCGTTATCGTGACAAAACAGATTTAAAAAGATCGAAACGTTATAGTCCCGTAATCAGTTGCCTTAAACTCCGTCAGATCATTCAGATACTTTTGCCTAAACAAGTGCGTCTGAACTGGGTGCGATTGGCTTGAGAGAAATGTCATGAGCTTCTAAATCAGGAAAAGACTCGACAAAGTCCCCGTTAAGATTGTGAAGCAGTTTTTCTGCAATATGACAGAGAGCTATGTACAGCGCTTGTTTGATCTGATTCACGGCAGGTAAACGTCAAGTTGTCCCTTATTTTTCTAAAGGATACTAAAGCGAGAGAAACACCTGAGCGAGCGCAAAAACTACCTCCGGCCAGGAGACGCGACTACGCGCGCGAGGCAAATTTCGCGCGCGTTCCCGTGTTTCTTGCTTTACTACCCTAGAGACCCGTTTACACAGGCGATTTTTGTCGCAAAAGTCCATGCAATTTTTGTCGCGCTCAAGTTGCAACTTCGAAATCGAACGTGTAAACAAAGCTCGTGTGATTTAAGCGCATTTTTAGTGCAATTTGTCGCCATGATACACTGCAATTTGAGAAGCAACTCACGAAACACAATTACATAAAAAAATCGCATCAAAATTGCATCAAGTTTCCAGGAAGTTTGAGCCCTCTGTCATATCGCGGCGATACATTGCACTAAAATTGCAATAAAATTGCGCCTAGTTCGCATTTGCAACTTAAGCGCGGCAAAAATGCATTGAGTTGCCCGACAAAAATCGCCTGTGCCAGGTCTGTAAACGGTCCTTAAGAAACAGAAGTGACTACTCGTGGTCTAGCATTCACGCTGAGTTTTTCTGCAATATTGCAGAGAGCTATGTACAGCGCTCGTTTGATCTGATTCAAGTAAACTTCAAGTTGTCCCTTATTTTCCTGAAGGATACTAAAGTGAGAGAAACATAAATTGCGGGCGCAATTTACCTCCGGCTAGGAGAAGCGACAACGCGCGGGAGGCAAAGAAGGGCGATTCTCTTTTCTCGTTATTTATCGTTATTTTACTAAGGCCAACCCCTTCCTCTTGCACCGGCATCGATTTGCTAATTTTGCTAATTATCTTCAAAACAGACTAATGACTCTTTTGTTCTTTTGTCAACAGATGTACTAAAGGCAGTTTCTGTCACTGCTTTCCTGAGGTGGAAAAAGTGGAAGAGTGGAAGAGTCCAATACAATCTCAAATTTAACAGTAACCACTGATACATTGCTCTCACTTTTGCTAACTTAACTTAATTCAATCTTGTATGATCACTGTCGAGTGAAGTTGAGGTTAATTTATTAAAGAACATATTATCACCAACCATATGATGTTTTCGACCTTGCTTGAACGCAATCCAATCCATGGACTAAAATTGATAAGTTCGATTAAGTTCGAAGAAATGTGTGCCGAAGGGGGTGGGGGGCACAAGCTTTATCTTGGCTTCTTCCAACTGGTTTTCACTAGCTGCATAGGCATGACCAACCAATTTAGTTCCTGAGCAAAGCTACAAATCTCAGTTTCTCTACGATGGTGACGTGACAGAAAAGTGTTCATCCATGGACTCGACAGACACAATCATGCGACAAGGCTCAGGACCGCAACAAAAAACCTTCGCTATTATTTTTCTGATTCATAAAGAAACAGGTTGTATTCATTGTAGTTAAAAAGTAAAGCTTGTGGTATGTGGCTGGAGTGACAAGGATACCTCACAAATTAATGTGATTTTGTAAGGTGAAGCCACTCTAAGGGCAGTAAGACCACATATGGTAGCGAGATTACCCCTTAAATCTACCAAACCAAAGATTGAGCCCAAGAATTAGCAGCCATGGACAGCTGTACCGGCCTTGTTAGGCCTCATCAGCTAATGCTGAGGTTCAAGTACTGGCATATCAATAAAACAAGTAGTAAACACATAAAGCTTGGTCGATGTGGCTGGAGTGACAAGGATACCTCACAAATTAATGTGATCTGGTAAGCTGAAGCCACTCTAAGGGCAATAACACCACATAGTAGTGGGCATTACACCTTAATTCTACAAAAGCAAAGATTAGGCCCAAGCATTAGCAGCCATGGACAGCCCCTGGGAACACTGCCAGTGGACCTATCCCCCTCAACCCCTGCGAACACTGCCAGTGGACCTATCCCCCTCACCCCCTGGGAACACTGCCAGTGGACCTATCCCCCTCACCCCCTGGGAACACTGCCAGTGGACCTATCCCCTCAACCCCTGGGAACACAGCCAGTGGACCTATCCCCCTCACCCCCTGGGAACACTGCCAGTAGACTTATCCCCCTCATCCCCTGGGAACACTGCCAGTGGACTTATCCCCCTCACCCACTGGGAACACTGCCAGTGGGCCTATCCCCCTCACCCCCTGGGAACACTGCCAGTGGACTTATCCCCCTCACCCCCTGGGAACACAGCAAGTGGACTTATCCCCCTCACCCACTGGGAACACTGCCAGTGGACTTACCCCTTAGTTGGGGTAATGTTTGTGACCTTTTGCGTATGTTTTGCTTAAGGGGGATTAACTTAACTACAAAATGAGCTAACAATGTTGCTATGGAAAGTTCCCAACCCTCATATCTTGGAAACCCTAACTTGAACAGGCAAGCTGTCTGGCTATGTTTTTACAATCAAAAACGTTTACAAGATTTTCGAGTCACAACCATATTTGGTAAGTACGTAACCAGAACAGAAAAAGGCCCAAAACTCGAGTGGCGTACACTTCTGGATATCGAAAATGGTGCCAATGGTTAACGATCGCCAAGGTGAAAAACTTTACGTATCGATTTTTCGAAATTCGCGTTTTTGTGAGATTTATGACGTCATAAGCATGCAAATTCAAACCATTTCGTCATAATCATTGCAGTTATGTACGTTAACAACAATTGCTTACGTAGGCTTGTAAAGAAGCCTGCAATATCTCCGTTTGGCAAAAAAATCGGAACTTCACATAATTTTATCAAAGTTTTAGGGATTTTTCTCCCTAAGGCGCGGTTGGGGCCTGACGCAACTTACGCATGCGCAATAGCAATTTATAAATTTTACATGTTCACCTCTTCGTACGTCTCACCAATATAGTGGCAACAACACCGATAAACCGTGTTTTACAAATACAATCCGTAACAATCCCTTGGCAACAACGCTACGTCTGTTCTTAAGATAGCCCCCCTTAATGTTAGCCTTTAATTTCAGCTTTGGGGATCTTCTAAATATGGGGAATTCCAATAGTTTTGTCTAACCCTAAGCTTTTCTAAAGATTTGCGTTTTTGGCTGAGGTGAGGGCTAGGGTTAGTTGGGATAATGTCTGTGACCCTTTGCGTGTGTTTTGCTTCATGTTAGTCTTTAATTTCAGCTTTGAGGATCTCCTAAATATGGGGAATTCCAATAGTTTTGTCTAACCCTAAGCTTTTCTACAGATTTGCGTTTTTGGCTGAGGTGAGGGCTAGGGTTAGTTGGGATACTGTTTGTGACCCTTTCCGTATGTTTTGCTCCATGTTAGCCTTTAATTTCAGCTTTGGGGATCTCCTAACTATGGGGAATTCCAATAGTTTTGTCTAACCCTAAGCTTTTCTAAAGATTTGTGTTTTTGCCTGAGGTTAGGGCAAGGTTTAGTTGGGCTAATGTTTGTGACCCTTTGCGTATGTTTTGCTTCATGTTAGCGTTTAATGTAAGCTTTGGGGATCTCCTAAATATGGGAAATTCCAATAGTTTTGTCTAACACTAAGCTTTTCTAAAGCTTTGCGTTTTTGCTGAGGTGAGGGCTAGGGTTAGTTGAGGTAATGATTCTGACCCTTTGCGTATCTTTTGCGTAATGTTAGCCTTTAATTTCAGATTTGGGGATCTCCTAAATATGGGGAATTCGACCCAATAGCTAGTCTAACCCTAAGCTTTTTTAAAGATTTGTGTTTTTGGCTTAGGTTAGGGCTAGGGTTAGTTGGGGTAATGTTTGTGACCCTTTGCGTATGTTTTGCTTCATGTTAGCGTTTAATTGCAGCTTTGGGGATCTCCTAAATATGTGAAATTCCAATAGTTTTGTCTAACCCTAAGCTTTTCTACAGATTTGCGTCTTTTGCTGAGGTGAGGGCTAGGGTTAGTTGGGGTAATGTTTGTGACCCTTTGCGAATGTTTTGCGTAATGTTAGCCTTTAATTTCAGCTTTGGGGATCTCATAAATATGGGGAATTCCAATAGTTTTGTCTAACCCTAAGCTTTTCTAAAGATTTGCGTTTTTGGCTGAGGTGAGGGCTAGGGTTAGTTGGGGTAATGTTTGTGACTCTTTGCGTATCTTTTGGGTAATGTTAGCCTTTAATTTCAGCTTTGGGGATCTCATAAATATGGGGAATTCCAATAGTTTTGTCTAACCTTAAGCTTTTCTAAAGATTTGCGTTTTTGGCTGAGGTTAGGGCTAGGGTTAGTTGGGTAATGTTTGTGACTCTTTCCGTTCTTTTGGGTAATGTTAGCCTTTAATTTCAGCTTTTGGGATCTTCTAAATATGGGGAATTCCAATAGTTTTTAAATAGTATTAATTGGGTGGGGGTGTTCGGCCCGCTTCCTGAAATCCTTACCCTATTTCAGACCAAAATCTGCGATTTTCCCTACCCTATTTCAGACCTGACCAAAAATTTGATACCCTATTTCAGACCTGTTTCACGTACACAGTTGGCGTAAACATAATTAAAAGAAAAAAAGAAGGGCTTTTGTTGACGGTCTTATTGGCTAAAGATGAAGAAGTAGCTTATTCTAACAAGCATACCGAATTCAAGACAAGAGTGCACAAACCATACCCTATTTCATACCAAAACGGTCAAAATTGAGACCCTATTTCAGACCAAAACGACTAAAAAACCATACCCTTTGGGGCCGCACATACCTATATAGCCCTTATAAGGCAGTACTTCCCCCCCCCAGGGATCCCAACAGCCAAGGTAAAGTTTCGTTACGTTATGGATTGTGCCAACTATTTGTAGGCTTTTAACTTATCAAGTTTGACGTTAAACAACGTGCTAAAATCTCTTATCTTCCTATTTATTGGACTAAACGTTATATATGAAGGACGTGAGGTGTACAAGTGAATGGGTATTGGAGTCGGAGGACGCGATATAGTGTATTTAACAATTAGATTATGAGCTCGAGATTTCTATCACGCATAGAAATCGAGAGCGAATAATCTAATTGTTTTATTATAAATCTACTAGTCGTCCAAAACCAAACAAGTAAATTATCTAAATCCTCCACGCAGACACTTCGAAAAATCGAAGAAGCAGCCACCATTTTGTTGACAATCGCTACTCACTATCTATCACCATCAATCACAGAATAAATAGCGAGTAGCGTAGCCAATATTGGCATTCGTGATAGCACGCTAGTAGATTTATACTAAACTGCTATCTAACTATCTTACAAGGAGATCAAAAGGAATAAACCTTATTATGGCGGGTGATTAGGACATGAGAATGTTTCTGACCCTGAGAAGATTTTATCGCATAATTATCACGTAACGTATAGAGCATTTTCACATGACGTCACGACGTCATGGTGTTCCAAAACATAGAAACGGCGGCCAGGTTGGTGTTCCAAATTAAACCTCTGGCAATTAAACTCTATTTTTATGAAAATACTTTTCTTTTGTTTTAGTAAACCAATATGACTGGTAGTCACGTGAATGAAGAACCGCGACCTCAACTATGTTTTGTCAATTTTTATTAAATTATCCAACTCAGTAAGCGTACACATTTTTAGCAACTGGCGCTTCGCTTTTTTCTAACGTAAATTGGTTCTTTGATATCATTATATCATCACCCGTTCATCAGATACCACTATCAGTTCTTTAAGATTCCTTTGAACCTCTTAATTGATGAATGAGATCTTACGTTGTATCCGCTGTGGTTCAATTTTATCTTTGGTCATTTGGTAATCCCCCCCCCCCTTCCTTTGTTAGCTGATTATCATACGTTACAATACTCAAAACCAAAGGGAGAAAAAAAATTTAAATTGAACCAGAACATATCCATTCAAATAAAGGTGTCCTGTCGCTTTGCTCTTTTTCATTGTTTTCATAATAATAAGTTGAGATCTTTTAACCAAAGTTGAAGTATATGAATGATATTAATTGTCATATGCTGGAGAAATTCTTTTTTAAGATAATTCTTTTCTTCCGTCTTTGGATTGGAGCGTAATTGTGAAGCTGGTTCTCTGAAGATCGGTTTTCGCTTAGTAGCTTACCATCAAGCGGCACCTTTTACAACAAGCTCAGTTGATTCAAAGACACAATTCTAATTGGTTAGGCAATTAATAGCAAACACGAATTGCTTTTGATACTTAACTGAAAACCGCTCTTGTTGTTGTTGTTGTTGTTCTCTCTAGTGTTGTGAGTAATGATATTGGCATTGCTAATTATTTTCGTTATATGTAAATAGATAGGAATCAGCGTACGAATATTTTGGGGTGACTCATAATACAAAGTGAGAAACAGATTATAGACCAATGTTCCATATTGGAGAGCAAATGCATCGAGTAGTAAAGTATGAGCACCTGTAAAGAAACAATTTAACAATAAGGCTCGAGGTTACCACATTCAGATTGTCTCTTATGCTTTAATACGATGGGGGAGTTGTTTAATTTGCTAATTGGGGACGTTTTGATTACTGAACCTTCCATCCAGTTTAGTGGCAAGTTTACCAGACAAGCCACTGACAGGCAAGTAAACATTACTATTGGAAATTATTTACCATTTTCAGAGACAAAACGCTTTTATTGAGAGAGCACTGAAAATGCTATTGAAAATGGAATTGGCATCTCGGAAAAAATTTACTTTCCTAGCAAAAGTTGTGCGTGTCAAATAAGCACGAAACGTGATGATCAACAAAGAAACTCGTAAATGTTTGCAGCAGCACTGGCTATTCTCGTTGACGCGTGCCAAAGTGCGCTAATGTAACTAAACTTCTTATGAATCTGCGAAGAGGAGAAAACTGAAATAAAGTCAAGACTCACCACAAGTCCTGGCAGCAGGCTGTACACTCTTCTGGCGGGGCTGGATTTCGCTTAAGGATCTGCGAGTCAAAGGGTTCGTTATGTACTTCCATTTCACCTATCTCCACTGGATATGGACTTTCGTAAAACGGATGCGGATTTCCTGTTTTAAAGTAAACGAAACCACTAAAGAAAAACATAAGGATACAATTCCCCGTCAGTTCAACACTTTTTATCTGAGAACCGAAAGCCATTACTGTGTTAATAAGACACAAATACTAATTCCTATGTACATTTTTATTTCTAAAAGTTTCCTATTCTTACATCCGAAGGTTACCCGAATGGTGGTTTTCGATGTATTTCTAAAATCTCCGAAAGTTTTTACAGTTTTTGTAAATGGCCGTTTTTGTACTAGAGACGCATAATCCGTCTGGGACGAACTTTGCGTCTGTTTAGTTCGACTGGTATAAAGACAGGCACAAGACGCATTATGCGTTTAGACGAGCTATCTTATTTAGTGCGTCTTCCAAGACGTACTAAAGCGGATAGTTCGTCTGGACTCATAATGCGTCTTGTGTCCGTCTTTATACTAGTCGAACTAAACAGACGCACTACAGATGTTTGCCCAAGTTCGTCCAAGGCGGATTATGCGTCTCATATAGTTCGTCCCGTTTTTACACTAGTCGGATAAAATGACAGACGCATAATTCGTCTCGGGACCGATAATGCGTCTCTAGTATAAAAAGGGCCAATGTTTTCCTTGCTTCTGCGGAAGAAATCCTTTAGTGTGATCGGCAACCTACATTTTTTGTGAAGAGCACCGTCCTTGATTTACGCTCAATTGGTAGTTTAGAAAAAAGGTCACTGATTAATCTCAGTTAAAATGACCGATGAATATTTTTCAAATATTTCAAAGTGACGCGATCGCTCGTCATCTCCGATGGTTCCCGATCGCTGACCGATTTAGCCAAGTTATCAAGTTAAATTACTAACCGATTGCTGACATCTCGATTTTATTGATGAACATTATGGCGAGAAGAATTAGTATCGATAATGACCGATAATGAGTCACATAGTCGGTACATGTGCAATCCAGGTGATGGTAAACCGGCACAGTCTACTCGTTCAAAGCCATCTTACTAAAGGGAAAAATTCGGCTTCTGATCTCTCTCCGATAACCTATGTATAGCCGATGCTTTTGAGTAAGTCTCATTCATGATGAAACGAAGAGGAAACGTTATTGACCAATTCATGAATTAAAGATGATAACACAACTATTTTCAGTGCAAATTTGTTAAAAGAGTGGTCTTAGTGGCAGTGAGTATTTGAAATTTTTCTCAGATATTTTTTCCTGTTCAGGAGAGGTGAAGTACAATTAAAAACATGAATAAATATAAAATGCAATATGATAAAATAAACACGTTTTACTTTCACTCTAGAATCTAAACGTGAATCAATGTGCTTCCAATAAGCTTTTCTGTAGTCCCAAAATAAATAGTCACTTAAATTTTTCCTGTTTTGCTTGGGTGCTGAAAGAAGGAAGAATCTAAACCGTACCTTCAGTTTTAAGCGGTGGTGCTGATGAAACTGTGACGATGATGGCAGTGAGGACACAGCCACACCAGAAAACTGACGTGGTATTCATGATTCATATATAGCGTCACTGAAGACTTAGTTTTAATGGTGATTTTGTCCGTACTTATGTAGCCACTCGAACAATGAACGCATAATGGATTTTCGTAATAAAGCAACTTAGCGCGTTGATGACAATAGAAGCTTTACAATTGGATCGAGAAAGCTGCGGAAACCGACCCCGCGGAAATTGAAAGCCTTCTTGGAACACTAGCCATCATAAAGCGACAACCGTGGGTTTCCATAATCCTCTGTGATTAATTAACACGACTGCTTCCCATGTGTCAAAAATAAAACTTTTCTGTGTGATCAAAAGAAACAGTTACGGGACGCTGCTTACTTTTAATTTCGATTTTTATTTAACTGGATTAACCATGGAAGTGTTTTGTTTTTAATTGTCTTGATTTGAAATAAAAATTAAGCTGGCATTATTGCTAGCAACCAACAAATAAAATATATAAACGGGCACGTATTCCCTTACCTTAATTTATTCGGTACAGTTGTTTTTGAAACTGCAGAAAGCATGAGGATACGGAGAAAAGGAAACTAAACTGTATATAAGAAATTCATATTTATACAGGCTACCTTCATTATAACTCAGCAACAGGTGGGAGAAGAAGAAGTTTTTTTTTTCGGCAAGCAAGAAGGGAAAACAGTTCTTTGAAATTAAGTACGCAACATCTTGTGAAAAAAACTGTTAAAATGAAAAAAGAGTGTACATATTTAAAAACATTCTATGCGTTTTCACTAACAAAATTGAATGTTACTCGTAAGTCCATCCCGCGTCAAGGAAACTATTTTTATGATAATCAAGCTGATGAATATATTTTGTTAACCGTATTGAACGATGCATGTTCTTTGTTCGTTACGAAGACGTTTTCCCGTTTTTTCACAGTACTCCAATTCAGAAGGAAGAAAAGTAGTTGTTTAACTCAGCTAAAAACTTCTCAGTTTATTGGCGAACATTAATCGCGTCAAAAAAGTCTCCAATGAAACTGATTTAATACTTTAGGCGGAAAATGAAAGGAAAACCAATAGAGTTAAATTTCCGTTAAGATAAATGGATTATTACTCAAAAGGTGTGCAATAATCGAAGAGGAAAATGAAATCTACATATGAATAGGCCGACATGTTACGAACTACTTCCGATTCAGGAGGATAAAAGGTAATTTAGAAGCATTAGCGCCTACCATTTCAACTACTTTGAGTATAATGAATAATAACGCCCACTTTTCCGCAGCTCATTGTAATGCAGGTGATACAGTTTCTACTCAGCTTTTGAGGTAAAGTATTCAGTTTTGGAAATCAGCGGGGTAAACACCGCCTGAAATATCGTGTTTGTGAGGGAAAAATGGTCAATATTTCTTTAAAATTTGAAACATGAACCAATTATGAACTAGATTTTTAATTTCTTTTTTAATCGGTTTCATGAATAGATTTATTGAGCCAGAAAGCGTAGGTAATGCTCCTATTCTATTTTCCATACATTTGTCAGTCAAAACCGTGTCAAAGTGCTCCACAAAAATTAAAAGTCAGAGTACTGGAAATTAAAAGCTCGAGTGGCAGAGTCAGAGTTTAGTTCAGCTACACTTGTTAAGTATGGGCGGAAAAACTGCGAGTTTGAAACTGTTATAGTTATCATCTTTTCCCCAAATTACTTGACATAGGATATTGCATTTTGTCGCCTCCAAAAGCTATATTTGCTGCGATCTTCGCCACATCAACAATTGCGGATTTTAACGAGAAGCTAGTGTAAAGCTCCAAACTTGTTTTGACATAAGACTGTTGATGATATTGAAACAACGCGCACATTATGGAAACTCAGTATTATTAACCAGTAGCTTTTGTTTAATTGGGAGCAATGATGATTGCAATTAATGGGCAAGCTTAAAAGATAGAATCTAAAAGAAAAGAGGTTAAATGCACCCACGAAGTTGCACTGTTTCTTTTTTTCCACCATTATCATTCACTTGGTGGGAGTAGAACTTTTGAACTCGCCTCGCCAACAATTCGGCTCTGTCTATCTCCCTGCGAGAACACAAGACTGAGTCCAAGTCATGAAGACATGCCTTTTTTTTTAACTCGTGGATGCCCGAAGCGCAGAAACGAGTTATTGTGATGGGGGAAAAGTTGTACGTCGTTGTATTCGGCAAAGGCGAAAGTAACCGAAAGCCGCGATCGGTGGAAAGATACTTCGCTAAGGGGACATCCAAAGAAAGACAAAACAAGCTTCTGGCACTCGAACAACAGTGTGATGGATCGAAAGCAAAGAAAAATAACAGTTTCAGTCATGTTTTAAAATTTGTTTATGACATTTAAATAACACGCACTGGTAAACAGGCTATTGTAGTTACGAAATATGTTATTGTTTTGCGTTCAACGAAGGAGAAGGCATCCTAATCTTGACGTTCGTCCCGAAACGTGATGCCATGCGATTTCAGGTGTTTGGATGCCATCTTGGATTGGATGGCACAAATCACCTCGATCTCATGTGACAATTGGCTGTCAAGCCTCGATCACTCCAAACTTGCATAAAAAGAACGCACCGACAAGAGTCTCTTGGGAATGTTTTATTATTGTCTTCTGAAGCTTGGCAAGCGCTGGTTAGTTCTCTTCAGCACAATTAGCTGATTCAAACGGTAAAATACTCTCTCTTTACAGACAAGATTTTCCTTCAAAGTTTCTGTAGAGGGCAAAACACATGTATTTGATTCTTCCACAAGGAACAGATTTGTTTCCTCGCACGGGCCGGCGAGTCCCTTGTGAAATCGTGGGTTCAGCCTCGCTCTGTTATTTACGCGTGGTTTCGTGAACTTCGACGTTTGACTCAGCTGGCGTTTGACTCAACTAATTTGGGTCGACCTAAACTGTAAAGTACGGATCATGTGAAGTACGGCGTTTGACACGGACTTTGCGGACCGAAATATTAAAAAAAAAAAATACTGATTTTCAATTGAAATGAACTACGCTAAGCAGCCAGACTCCGTGGCGCCAGCGCGTGACAATTAAGGCTATGTCTACACTATGCCGGATAGCATTTTATGCCGTTGTGAAAAATACTACGGCCTGGTGTGAACGGCAGTGGCCCAAAACCGCCGCTATCTTTCCACTAGAATCCAATTTTCAGAATTTTTGCTCCTCGTTGTTGATTTCCGTTTCGGTTCGATTCTTTGTTCACACTACTCCAGAAAGTGGCACGAAAACCTATCCGATATGTGACGATTCACTTTCAAGACCGCAGCGGCCCAGCATCGCTCCGACGCAAAAATCGTGCCGAAATCATCGTTTTGAATGTGAACAAAAGCCCTATCCGATATGGTTTTCGTGCCGGCACAAGAGCTATCCGGTATAGTGTAGACATAGCCTAAGATTATCAAAATCAAGTACTGCTCACAAAGTCAACCAACGTTGGCGTCGTTTACATAATTTTCCCTAGCTTTTGAAGGAAAAAAATAAGTTACTATAGTAGAACATAAGTGCTTTTTTGACATAAGATGCTGAACACATCTTGTATCGAGCACGCTGGCTGAGTCTGAAGATTTTAACATTTGCTGCAAATAAGAACCAAATCCTTGTTTACACTTCAATATTGTTTTCTCATCACAAGATCTAAAATATTACCAAATCAGAGCTAAATACCAGCCGACAAGGAAGCACACAACCGATCACAACCCTGTCACCTCATATTACAAACCTGTAAACGATTCAATTCAGTATTATCACCGATCAGACTACCGCAGCAGTGGATACTCGAACGCATTCCTGATCTGCCATTACTACTAGTTTTATTACTTTGTTCCACTTTATACATGTCTAACTGGAATTTCCCTGTAATTACTAAGCTACGTGCTGTGATTGGATGTTCCCCAATCAGCTCTAAACCACAGCAATGTATATAAATTATATTTACTTGGCTAAAGTACCCAAATCTATCAGCTCCAATCGAATTTTGTTAAAATACGGCACCATCATCTCTGCATGCCTATCAAAACAGCTATTCACGAGTTAACCATTGGCTCCCTAAGTTTTTCATCTGCATACTCGTGAAAACTTGAGCACAGTTAGTTTCAACATGCATTGAACATATTTTTCTCCATGAGTAAGGGCAGACCTGACGTTCAGTTTTTAAACAAATTGATCAGGAACCACATTTACAAGATATTATGATTATGTCCATTTTTAACTTGGAAAGTGACTGCCATTTCCGAGTTGTAGGTGTGAGGCTGATGTCACTCCTTCGCGTCCTGTTAAATCCGCTGACCAGTGCACAACTCTTGGAATATGAGAATAAAGTAGCGAGTAGTGTGAATCGAGCAGGGCGAGAAAGCCGTCTTATTGTTTCGCTAATGTTTGCCATTTACAATTATAATCTTAGAGAACAAACGGAGGTCAAAAGAGAGGATATGGAAGTCTTAAAAGCGACGAAAGACCATTTCGCGTTTGGACTCCGCTGAAAAATGGAAGCCAAACCGCAGACTTAAATGGACTTTTTATGGCCAGAAAAGGTGCGACAGGGAATAAATATTGTTTTGTAATTTTGATATTAATTTTGAGGAGGATTTGAACTAGAGGCCATATAGGCCTTCACTCGGCCTCGCACAAGTGGCAATCAGAACCTCGCTGATTCACCTACACGGTTGTATTATTATGACAAAGTTAGAATAACACGATCTGAATTCCTTTCCATATTTTATTTTCACACTGTGGCATCATGTTTATCATGTACAGATAGTAGCACTGCCTTCTCTAAGACAACGTATTTTTCAAGTACAGTCTATTGCTTGTGTTATGGATGTCTAGGAAACGACGACTCAAAAATCGACGGCATAGAAAACCGACTACCTAGAAAATGATGACCCATAAAAACAATGAATGATTAGTGGCTTTTGACTACTTCGTTTGATCCCAGGAGTTTGTTTCCTCAAAAAGGTCCGCTAGCTTGCATTAAAGACCATTACAGGATAGATGATTTTTTTGGCAAAAACGTTATTGTAATCTCGGTGAAATGTGAAGATAAAAATATTCAGCAGGGTGAAACTGTTTGCAAATATGTCATTTGAAACAAAGACATTGTAAAAGAGAGAGCAAGGTTTCTGCAGGCAGTTCTAGGTATAGATCCTTTTCAGTCACGCAGGTGAAAAGATAAAATCATCAACCATTCAATAGATAAAGTCAAGAAATTGTGATATTATAGAAGAGTGAATAAATAAACAACATGCCAAATTCTCAGGGCCGTGCGATATCCCGTCCCGAGCTATTTGGCAAAATGTACCACTCAAAATTATAGTGTTTTGTATGAAACGCCATCTTGGTGTACCTCTCAGGAACACCAAGATGGCGGCCGGAAACGAGTTAAAACATTTTTTCTTACTTTAGGTTTCTTACTTTAGCTATCTCAAGGCTTTGTTCTCTCTGTTGAGCTTTCAAACATTGACATAGACGCTTTTCTTACCATGTTGGCTTTTCACACCTCAAAAACACACGGTGAATCGATGTTTTCATGTAAGTGACATGTTTGTGAGCAGACATCATTATGTCACGCACTGTGAAAAACTCTAAAATTCAAACTGCTCTATTTTCATAACAAAGCAAGCTACCGAGCTGAAAACATGGAAGCAGATACATTTCTAAAGTGTCTTTTACGTTATGAGGGTAAAAATGCAAAAGTCTGTTTACTTTTGAATTTTAGTTTCTTATAACGTCACGTGAAAACCATCTATAGTTGAATTTCACGTCACGCAAGTAAAGAAATTGAGATATTGTACAAAAATAGTAAATAAGCTACCTGTCAAAGTCTCAGGGGTGTGTGATGTCCTGTACTTGAGTTATTCAGCAAAATGTACCACTCAAAATTACAGCGTTTAGTAGGTAGCCAGGGGCACGATTGAAACACTAAAACATCTGGAGTTTAGTTTGGCCATATTAAAACCTTTCGTCTCGCTGTTTAACTTGCAAACAATCGTATAGATACTTATCTTAACATATTAGTTATTCAGACCTCGAAAACACAAGGTGAATGTACGTGAAATGTACGTGATGTCTCTCTTCCAACATAGCGGCAGATGGCGGCATTGTTTTTGAGCAACCTCGTCCCCTGGGCCATCCGCGAAGTATTGCTATTTTTAGTTTGTGCTTGCGCAGAATCGCCGAAAGTGAGCTCTGTGAATGAAACAGGACGACGTCGACGACAAAGAAGAAAACGACGACGAAGACAAACAAAAGCTCAGTTTTAGACTCGGCCTTCCCGTGGAATGGCCGAGTAATGATCATTTTAGTTGAAATGAATAACATTTGTATTTTACCTCGCAAAGAAATGGAAATGTTGAGATCGAGTAATTTGCATATGTGATTGTAATTTGATACGCGAGTAGTTTATAATTCATCCGTGTTCCGAGTTCAGTGACTCATAGACACTTTGATAATTTCAGAAATTTGCTGTAATATAATATTAATATAAGTAAGTACACAAATGGTATGCTCTTAAAAAAGAGAAGACGTTCTTTGAGCGTTTACGCGGATTTTCATGTGATGCAGAAATCGGACTCACGCTTTCTGATTCAGTCTCGACAACTATCCGGCTAATGTTTGCTTTTGGGTTCGTACATCCTTTTTGTTTACGTATGAGCAAAGCGCGTAAAACTGTTTTGAGAGTTGCCATCAAGAGTGATCTAAGTATGACGAAACGCAAATAGATCTGTGGTAATATTCATTGTTTATCCTTAAAATCTCTAAATATAGAACTGTCGCGGCGTTCATGTGATATATCGAAGTTTCGATCGATCGACCGATAACGCAGCACGAGCGAGTCTTCCAACCTTTTCTTAAATTCGGCAAAACGTTTTTACGCGAACAAACTCTACTGGATTAAAATCTTCACAACTTTACAAAGATATGTACAGGAAAATGTGTTTAGGTCTTTCGAAGTGTAGTCTATAACCTCGAGCACTTACTTGGGTCGGGTAGTAAAGGTTTCAGACTACAGAAACTTATGCAAATTTATGATCTTTCCTCAGTAAATACGTAAATGACGCCACGTGTTTTCTATTGTGCATTGTCCGATGAAAACACCGCCACGTGATTTCTATGGTACATTGACCTATGAAAGCACCGCCACGTGCTTCCTTTTGTGCATTTTGTTGCACAAAAGCTTGACGGAAGAGAAGTAAATTCGTATTTATGTGTTTATATGTAGCGCTATTATGGGTCGGTAGACACCTTCTTGTGTACTTTGGATGCACTATATTTAACTATCACGTAGAAAGCCCTGGTTGGACTAGATTATCAGTCATCCAGATAAAAGATCGTGGGTAGCTTTGAGAAATGAGTCTTTTTAAGCCCGTTTTGCATATGTTAGCGGTTTGGCGTTTGCATTACATAAAACAATACCATTTGCTCTTTCCTAATCGCAAGGAATCTTCACCGGAAAATAGGCTGGAAGAATTCCACTATCCAAGCATAAGAGTTTTTTTTGGAGAGAATTGTTTTTAATTATTACATACATCAATTTACAAAAATAAATACATAAATCAAGAAATAACATATATACTTAGATATACTTAAAAAACTTACACACGCACACTTGAAACACTCGTACGCACACACACACATCCACTCAAGCATACGATCTTCAAATACCACGCCCACGGCTCCAGCCCGCACCAAGCAATAAGACAAAGAGTTTCGTTTAGAGGTTATAATGTGAGAGGAAAAGGGGGAAGTCTTCTATCCTTGGGAGAGAGAAGCGTGTTTTGCAAGTCCAGATGTACATTCTTGCTATCAAAAATAAAAACGGATGATGTTTATGATTAAATAGGTGAGGCTTCAAACCTATTATCAAGGATGGCGTTAATTCGGGTGAGCATTGCGGGGTTTCAAATTTCAGCAACCATTCCTTAAAACTCTGCCAAAAACGGGATATGATGGTGCAGCTCCAGAAAAGGTGAATCAATGTCTCAACTTCGCATTGGCAAAAACTACGCAGATTAGTGTTTGACAAGTTGATTCGCTGAAGAAAGTCATTGGTCGCCAATCTCCTGTGCAGCAGCTAGAGAAAGTGTGTAGTTTAGTTATTTTAGTACACTGAAAAGGTGACTGATAAACAGCTGCCTAATCAATCGAATTGTTCTCTTCAATCGAGCAGTCAGCGCACCATTTCTTCTGGCTGTTTATGGGATTCTTCCTTTTTCTTTCTACAAGCGTTTTATAAATAAATCTGTTTGGTTTATTTGCCTTCAGAACGTTTTGCAAAAAAACGCCACTGCTATCAACATCATTGTCATGACGGAAATGTTCTTGAACAGTTTTGCGCAATAGCTTACATATCAAACTTTGTGTTTAATTTTTGGTAGATAATGGCACTGGATTAACTTCCTTTTATGGGCATTTTTATTGTTTGCAGCTTTGAGGCTCTTTTGTTTCTAGAACAATAGTTTGTAAGAACCGACGCTTAGCAAATTTCCGAGCGCGAGATTTAAAATCTTCGTTGACACCAGATGTCACTCTTCTCGGGGTGGGGTAAGGACGCTTTCATGGCCGTTGTGCATTGTCTTCTCGTCTTTGTCTCTTAATCGTCAACAAACCATTAATTGACAAAAACTCTACTTTCCATGAAGAAGCGCGTGCCGCCAACCTTTGTCAGTGTTGTGCGCAGCATGAATGAAGTTCTAATGAAGACATTTCTTTTCAGCTTTTTCTGCGAATTGCTAATAAAGAAACGTTACCGACCTGTAACATTTTTTAAGCACAACTGAGCGTCTTTGAACTTCGAGCTTAGTTGACTCCATTGTTTTCTGGTTGTCATGAATGGTGAGTGAGTACTAGTTATGCTAATGAGTAAATGGTTATACAGACGCGTGCACTTGAAAACAATCAATTCGCTTTTGTCACTTGACAAGAATCATTTCGCTCACGTTATGAGAAGAGATCGTCGAGAAAGAAGTTTTTTAGAAAACGCCAGCGAACAAGGTACTGAACACGACCGTGTGCGTCCGTACGCTTATCGAACACTTTCGATACTTCATAAAACTTACTCATGTTTCTTTGCTCTTCTCTCAATCAAAGTGATTATAACTTGCGTTTACGAGAGTTTTATATGTAAGCATCATGAATAAAATTTATGGGCTTTTCAACTGAAGATCAATACTGTTAATTAGTGTATGGTCCGCCCCCGTTTATCTTTGAACAGCGTCGCGCGCGCAGGGATTAAAGACAAATCTGCGACAAACCTGCGACAAACGTGAGCGCGCGCTAGGTCGGGGAGTCGTTACGAAAAAAAAGATGAAAAAAAAAAAAACACACACACACACACACACACAGTTTGGGAAGGCAATTCCAAACCATTCAAACTATTTTTTTTTACTAAGTGAATGCGACGATAAAGATTTTTGCTTCAGAATTTTTGGCCAACCGGAGAATAAAATCACTGAAACGGAAAAAGGTGCGAAAATCACACCTTTTGCCTTCAACAGCGATGTTTACTTGCTTCAATAAACCAAAAAACAAAAACGCGAGGTCTAACAATAATTTAAGTAAACCCGCGTTTTCACGCACTCTCGACATCAAGCGTTGTGCCTTCATTGTATTTTTTTCTTCCTTTCCTTTTTTTACTGAGTTGTTTTTAGCAATGGAAAAATTGGCGAAAAGCGAAATCATTTAAACGTGAAAAGGTGCAAAAGCAAAAACTTGTCTTCTTGCCGATCGACAACAGTTCTGTTTTCGTTTATCGTTTTCGTAGATCCATGCGCAATTGGTAAATAATTATTAAGCCATGCACGAATTAGCATAGCGTATAAAGCATATTAAACTGAGATAAAACATAGCAGCCGGCCCGTTCTTATCGCTTTCAGCTCCTCATCGCCGCTTGGCCGCTAAAACATGAGCTAAAAAATACTAGACGACTAAAGTAAAAGTAAAGTACGGTTACTTTTACTTTAGTCGGTTAGGCTGGATAAGGCCGAAACATGTGTGCTCGGTATGACAAAAGCTTAGTCAAACCTGCTGACGTAACCCCAGTTAGTTTGTCTTCGTTTTCCTAAGTAGGCTACCGTTGGGAAAAATTTGTCATCAGTGACAAGTTCCGACTGAACACGATTTCACCCGATTATAATCTCGCGAAACAGGACGGAAAAATCCCTACGGACATACAACAAAAGGCTTATTGTCTTAAAAAATTTAAACCATAACAATAGGCAAAGTTTGATATGATCGCTGATATTAGGCCATAGAAAGAGAGAAAACTTGGCTTGATATTGTAACGGCGTTTAAATTCTGTAAAAGACCAAAACCTGGTTCCATTTTCCATTAGATCATTAACTTTGAGTATTCCCTGAAAGTACCAAGTTTTGTAATATATTGGTTTATTCCCGACACGAATAAGAGAGTTAAGCCAAAGGCTCTGTGAAAGAAGGTGCTTGTTGCAAGAAATGTTACCCACATAGCTGATTTCCGACCATACCTGCATTATCTCTGGCAAGAAAGGGTCCGATAGCCTAAAAAATAGCTCTAAATCTTTTTTATGCAGATTAGCTTTAAAGAACATATCACCACCGAAAATCTGAAGTTGCGAATCCACAAATAATTTCCATTTAGCAAGGTTTTCTGAATCAAGGTACTTCTTTACCCAGCTTGCTTTTAGTGCCTTGGTGAAGAGCCTAACATCAATCATCTTTAGTCCGCCATGTTCGTACTCACTGATCATTACATCGCGCTTAATGTTGTCTCCTTTGCCATTCCATAGAAAGTTAAACAGCAGACTGTTAATTTCCTCGATGGCGCAATGGTTTGTTGATAAAGGTGACAATATGTAAGTAAGTTTAGAGATGATCAGACTTTTCAACACAGTAATTTTTCCAAGCAAGGTTAAACGACGAAATTTCCAACAGCTCAGGGTTGCCCTGAGGTCTGCTAATTTTTCCTCATAGTTGGCTTTCACTGTTATCGCAGCGTCAGTAGATAGCCAAACGCCTAGCGTTTTAACTTTATCTCTTATCCACCTAAAATTTTTGTCAGGACAAAATTTCTCCTCACTATCCTTATTTGCACCAATCCAGAGCACTTCTGTTTTTTTTATGGTTTAGGCGAAGGCCAGAGCTTACACTAAAAAGTTCTAAAGCCTGGACAACGTTTGTGAAGGACGTCCTAGACCCATCAAGAATAAGGGTTGTGTCGTCTGCGTATTGGCTTATTTTTATTTCCTGTCCATTTACTGTAATACCCCTAATGTTATCATTTCTTCTCAAAGCATCCGCTACAATCTCAGCACAGAGAATGAACAGGTATGGGGAAAGTGGGCAGCCTTGTCTAACCCCTCTTTCGAGGCCAAAAAAGTCACTAGACCAACCATTGTTCAAAATGCAGCTTTCAATATCATAATAGAAAAGCTTGGTCCAATGTACTATTGATGGTCCAAAGTTATAATGCCGAAGGGCTTTTTGTATGAAAGCTAGACCATTCAACGGTATCGAAGGCTTTTTCAAAATCAAGGAAAAGTAGGAGCCCAGGAACGTTTTTAGCAGCAGTAAAGTTAATGACACTATCAATCAGTCGAATATTCTCTCCTATGAATCTTCCTTTTAAGAAACCAGTTTGATCACTATCTATAACTTTCGGGAGAACTAGTTTGAGGCGGTTTGCGATAAACCTTGGTAGCTATTTTATAATTACAGTTCAAAAGAGATATTGGGCGCCAGTTTTTAACAAAATAGGGTTCGGTGTCCTTTTTTGGAATAAGTTTGATGATCCCTCGCCTTTGAGTAACCGACAGGTGTCCTGTGTGATAGGCATAATTGATTGACTTAAGAAAATAGTCGGCGATGTCGTTCCAAAAAACTTTATAGAATTCGGCAGGCAATCCATCGGAGCCCGGTGTCTTATTGCAGTCCATATCTTTAAGTGCATTCAGGCATTCATGATCATTCTTTGACAGAGGGCCTTCACAGCTGTTTTGATCCGCCTCGTTTAGTCTCATTTTCGCTGGGGTATCGCAAAAAAACGTATCACCTTCTTCGTTAGGGGAGACGATTTTGGAAGTGTAGAGGCTGCGATAAAAGGCTTCACAGTGGTTTAAGATTTCACGATCCGTTGTAATAAACTTATCACTATCTACTTTCAGTTGAGTGATAGCGCCTTGCATATGATGTCGTTTCTCTAAATTTAAAAAGTATTTGGTATTTTTTTCACCTTCGTTGTACCATCTGCATCGAGCCCTTAGAATTGAACCTTTTGTCCGATATTCAATAATCTTTTCCAGTTCTCTCTTCTTAGCCTCAAGGGCGCCAGAAGCTTCTGCCATGTCGTTTGGCTGCATAAAGGTTCTGTCAATTTGGTTTTGCAAAGAGTTAATTTCTTTCTCAAGTTCTTCCTCGTGCCGGGACAGTTTTGCTCTTATTTCAGTGATTGTTCTCTTATTTTAAGTTTTAGCATCTCCCACAGCAAAGCATCGTTAACAGTGTCATCATTTCGATATTCGTCATGTGTTTCCTTGATGACAGCTCGGATTTGATTAACATAATCTATTTCAGATAGGAAAGAAGTGTTAAGTTTCCAAAAGCCCGGGCCTCTAGAGTTCGAATGAAAGGCGACTCGGAGGTCTTTTAATGAGTGATCAGTTTTGTAGCCGACTAAGATATTTGCGTCCCTAACTTTGCACATCAGACTTTGGCTTACAAGAAAAAAGTCTAAACGGCATGAAATTTCCGGCCTTCTCCGACGCCAAGTGTATTTACGACTATCGGGGTTAATTATTCTCCACGCGTCTATTAAGTCCAATTGAGCAGCAAGGTTCTTTAGAGTTTCTTGAGAATAGCTGTGTGTTCTAGCATGTCCGCCCTTTTTATCCACGTCTACATTTAGAACAAGGTTGAAATCTCCACCAACGACAATTTCTTCACACTCGAAATCCATAAGATGGTCGAAGAAACTCGTAAAGAATTGTGGGTCATCTTCATTGGGGGCGTATACTGTAGCAATTGTGATGAGCTTCTTTTCCGATTCTATATCGCAAATTATGAATCTACCGTTTTGGTCCGAAAAGGATTTTTGAATTTTGAAACTGAAGGAGATGTTAAATAAAATAGCGACACCACACCTGGCGCTATCGTGACCGCTAAAAATAGTTTTATAGCCCCATTCTGCCGACCACATGACACTTGTATTTTCAGAACAATGAACTTCTTGCAACATGTAAATTGAGTATTTTTTCTTCCTTAGCCAGTTGAACATTTCTCTCCTTTTCAGCTTATCCCCCAATCCTCTCACATTAAGAGAAAAAATACTGAGATTCATTTCTGAAAGCGGTCGCAATGGATGGTGCAGACTGGAGAACTGTGGTGAGAAAACAGCTTAGAGTGTCGATTAGCCGAAAAACACTAGAAGTAACAAAGAAAATTACACGCGAAAGGACTACATTAACACCTACTAAGAATACTATTGTAGAAAGGACACTTAGCAGGATCATGAGTTGTAAATAAATACACATGATAACAAAACGGGGTCATGGGTAGCCAATTCGAGAAAAGAGTAATATGCAAATTGATGATGATTATGCGAAACAGGGCAAATAATCTATTTTAGGCTTTCTGGAATATTTTGATGGTTATATTTTTCGTTCGGTTAATAAGTAAAAATCTTCCGATTACTTTCGCGTCATGTATGCCATGTTCGTTCCTTGATATCATCATTGCCTTAATTAAAATTTTTCGCTCCTCCTGGATAGCTCTAGCAAAATCTTCGGTAATATATGAATTCGAGTGGTTGCTGGAACTCTTGATCTTTGACCTATTCCTCCAAGTTAAGTCGCGCTCCTCGCGGCTGATGAATCTCACGATAATTGGCCGATGTCTACCCTCCACATTCTTTCCCACTCGGTGCACTGCGTGAAATCTAATATCTTTTGAGTCAATTCCTAAATCGTTCTTAATTATATCGTGTACTACGCTCTTACAATCTTCGCCCTCGTTCTCCTAAATGTTATTATATCGTAAGTTTTCGCGCCGAGTGTATTGTTCGAGTTTAATGTTATTTTCAATTTCCGTTTGGAGCTGTAATTCTAAGCTGGTAATTCGTTTCCGCAAAGTCTCCAGTTCATCATTCGTCTTCTGTAGATCCATTTCAGCCTTCTCCTTCATAACGGCTACATCCCCTTGGGTGAATTCTAAGCTCTGTTTTAAACCTTGTGTTTCAATTCTAATTTGTTCGATGTCGTTTTTCAACTCATACCTCAACTTGTCCAACTCTGAGCGCAATCCGTCGAAGCTTGCCTCCATTGCCTTTCGAAGCGCGTCGATTGCATCTTTCACCGGGTAAGAACTATCAGAGTTATCCGCCATGTCTTCTGCCGCACTATTCGAAGAGCTCGATCCTATCTTGGAACGCTTTTTCGATCGTCCCATGAAGCAATCGCCGTTCAAACCACACAGACCGATAAAGCGATGAAATTACTTAGTGTTTCCCATCAAGCAAGCAGCATTGGTAAGTTAAAATTGGCAAAAGACCCGCCTCTTACGAGGAGCGTCAGTTGAAGCGTCTGAACGCCATGCCTGCCAGGCCCAGTCCAAGCATAAGAGTTGGGAATCTTTGAAAGACGTTTTGAAAGAATGTGAATTGCTATTCAACTTCAAATACAGGGGTGATAATACAAATTTAATGTTTTGTTTTTCCTTGGCGGCCCGTATCTACAATCATCAAATTTCTTGCTTTGATCCTCGCAAACCGGGCATCTACATTGTCTGCATAGGGACTCTGAGTACGGGTCCCTCTTTAGAGCGGTCCGTACCCGGGAATTTATTATTCAAACACCACTTCAAGTTGATATAAGCGAGTATTTACCACGACTGAATAAATATTCACTAATGAGATATTTGCCATCAACGAATATTTGTTGAATAAAACTCAGCACAAAAACACAACTTTTACTGCTTATTCTATAGCTTTATTGAACATCTCATGTACTTTGAGGTCACGCAAAACGACCTATTTGTCCTATGATTTAGAACCCTTGTAAACAAAATCTCAATGCAATCTCGTAAGAGCCAAATATTTAATTTACAATATATCATGAGTCAAAATAAAATATGCACATACTGGAATCATTCTAATTCTGACGTAAATACGCTAAGTTGCCTTCTTTCTAGAGGCTATATGTATTATTATAGAGTTCTATCAATCCGCTTCCGACAGTTGAAAAAAAAGAAATGGCTACTTAAACCCCTGGGAAACCCTTGGCTTATAGATTTTCCTGTGACAGAATGTATAGCCGCAGGATGATAAATATACTCTAGTGTCATGGATTATTTTTTGCAATTTCCATTTATCAAGCGCGACGCATTGTGTTTGTTTTACTTTGCGTTTAAAACACGCAAAAACCAAAATTACGATCACGTTTGGTTTAAAACAAAATGATACATCCCGATCTATCTATCCAGAGATTTTTAGTTTCCAACGTTCTATAGTTGTAGAGAATGTCAGCATTCAATTCGAATGAGTTTTTAAGAAAAGCCATTTTATGCATTGTCGGTAAGTTGTACGGATCGTCGTCCAAATTTGCAGCATGGCTTGGGACAGGGGGCGGGACATGCTGGAAGACTTCCACAGACTGGTGGACAGGGCATGGGTGGACCCATAGGTGGCATCATTGGAGGCTGTTGAGGTACTTGGATCTGTATGGCGGGTAGCTTGATTGTCATTGGCTTGGGTGGCTTTGGCTTTGGTGGTGGTTTCGCACATGGATTGGCCGGTCCGCAGGGCATTGGCATTGGCATTGGCATCGACATCGGAGGCACAGGCATAGGTGGCATTAGCATAGGCATAGGCATTTGCATGGGCATTGGTGGTGCACAGGGGTTCGTAGGGGTTGGCGAGCACGGTTTCGGAGCTGTGCTCTTAGACTTGCTGCTGCCTGCTTTTGGAGGAGACGGGGGAGGACAGGGTGGATTGAACAGTCCACCACAGGGTGGCACTGGCATTGGCATTGGCATTGGAGGAAGTGGCATTGGAACAGGTGGTGGTGCTGGAAGAGTTATCATGCTGCATGGTGGATAGGTACAACCCTGGAGCTTAACCATCTTAGGTTTTACCACTTTGCCTGCAGGTTTCTTAGGTTGAGGTGGAGGTTTTGGGGACATGGGCTAAGAGGAGTTGGACCACAGGGAGACGGCATCTGTCAAAAAATTAGAACGGAATTCAATGTCAAAGCTCTAGATAATCGTAATTGTTTTATTAAACCACCGGACGTTCTAAGTATTCTCTATCCTTTGCATTTCTATCACCCAATCTAGAAATATATAAAAAATGTGCCGGTTCTCAGTACTTAACAGATAGCCACACTGTAAGCATCATCACCATTTTCTACCTACAAGGTTTACCATAACCCGTAAGCCCTGGTTGATTGATGTATGAAGTCATGTTGCTAACAGTAGGTAATATCTTTTTGCCTTAATAACCTTCGTCTTAACTCTTCCTCTCTCTTCTTCAAAACCCGTGGAAGAATTGCATTTTTATGTATAAAATTAACGTTGTACTGCCATTGTGTATACACATTTGCTTACCATAGGGAACTGAGGCATCATAGGCGGAGGCATCATAGGCGGGGGCATCATGGGTTGTGGGGGAGGGAGAGGAGCGGGAGGCATCATAATAGGAGGAGGGCATGGGGGCTGTATGCATCCATATCCCCCAGCCTGTGGGACAGGCAGCACAGCACGAGACACCGGCCTTGAAGATACGAGCCTGGGCACGATACGTCTGTATGGTTGTAGAGGATACCTGTAAGTTACAGGCCTCCGGACAAACCTGTTGACAGCTAGAGGCTTGGCGAGTACATTTGAGCGACACCAGTTGTTGGCAACAGTTGGAACACAAGGTGAAGGTGGTGGATATTGAGGGTACACTGGTGGTGGATAAAGTGGTGCTGGTGCACAGGTGGTTCCAGGAGATGGGAAGCATTTCGAAGCTGGTCTTTTGGCCTGGACCTTTGTTTGCCGAGGAGGCTGTGTTGGAGCAGCTGCTTGAGGCGGAGGGCAGGGATTCGTTGGAGTCGGTACACATGGGCGTGGAGCAGGAGCATAGCAACAGCTAGGTGCACAGCTAGAAATGCACGAAGTGGAGCAGATGGGAGGGCATGGCATGGTGGTGGTGAAAGTGCCTAAAAAGACGCCACAGGAGTTATTATTAGACTTGCGTATGCCTTTTCGTATGTAATGTTTCACCTTCCAAGAAGAGATGAACTTTTAATATCTTTCTAAGTTTGTCTCGTAAATTGTTTTTGTTTGTACCTGTGTGGATAACATAATAGTTATGGTCAAAATATTTTATGAGAAAAAGAAAAGCAGCCAGAAAGTTAGTGAGCAAGTGTAATCTGTCCCTATTTTCCATCGAGTTATTTTTTATCTGACGCGGAATAAAAAGCTGGAAAGAGTGTCTGATCTCCCGCGCTGCTCATTTTATGAATATTTGAAAATGTTTTTTAAACAGATGGCAAGGAAAAAATGCTAAGGAAGGATGCATTGGAATGTTCTAAATGGTCCAGCTAAAAATATGATTTAAGTAGTCTATGGTACTCCTTTTTAGTGTATACATACGCTATGTACAATGTAAAGAACGGCCTCAAAAGTGACCCGAGTTGTAAATGTCAGTATCTAAATACCTGGTGGTGCAATTTTGATGGCCTTGAGTTTAATCAGTTCGTTCAATGGAGCTGGCAGCTTGTTACCATTTGCTTTTAGGTATTGCTGAAGCGCTGCAGTTGGGTCCAGTGGAAGTCCACTTGGTCCAAAGGTCAAAGCAAGTTTTACAGTAACTTTAGCCTTTGGCCTGGAAATAGACGAGACATAAACGTTTGTTGCTTTCTTTAAAAACTTGCTGAGATTTTTTTTGAGGGGAAAAGGCCAAGTTGAATGTTTGCATTACAGTCAGCTTCTTGACTTTCACAGTATAAAATTTCCGCAAGTTGTGGAACCAAAGTAGACGATGACATCTAACTTCAAGGGAAAGGTAGGAGGAAGTGGAACTCTTCAATAGATGTATAAAGGAAAATACACAATCTACCTCTCTAATGATTTTACAATAAATCTTACTTTGTTGTTGGAACCTTTTTGGTGGGTTTAGCTGGAGTAGGTTTACCAGTAGCACCACCTGATGGCTTTGCTTTCGGTGGAGTAGTAGGTGCTGGAGTAACTCTGATAGCTGTCACCTGTCGTTTGCCAAGGTAGCTGTAGACAGGAGGTGCTGGCGCTGGCTGAGGCGGTAAGCCATTGCTGAAGTGAAAGAAAGACGATTATAATAGCAATAAATTTTATGCTCGAAGAAAAAAAAAACAATCTTGTTGCAACGTTTGTGGTGAAGTAATAAGGTGCTACCATTCATCAGATGGACATTTCTAAGCAGTATTTCCTTTTTTCGAAATGTTCGCACGCATCCGTCTCCCAGCCTGTTTAAAATATTCTCTCATTTGTTGTAGAACACTTTCTAATTTAGTGATTGATTCTGACCAACCTGACAGATTGAATGGAGAGACTCTTGAGAACTTTAATTCCTGCCTTCTTATACACTTCTTGCATCTAAAGATCAAAAGAGAAAGCAAACTCGTGAGCCATGTTTCACGGTGTCCATAAAATTCGTCAGGTTTCAATAACTGGCAACGTAGAAATACGAGAGTAGAGACTGTAGAGTATTTCCCGGATATAACAGTACAGTTAACGCATGAAATGTTAGCAACGACACAACACTGACAGACATCATAAGAGTGAGTGTTGCGGTTAGATAGTATCAAAATTGCCACAAAGTAGCTGTGATGGACAACTATTATTACATTCAGGAAAGGGATTTTCCTTGCGATTTTTCAAGACAGAGTTCTCTTGACATGGAGTTTACACTATCAACCGGAATTAATGAACGTCAACACGTGCAACTGTTTACCTACCGCCTTTTGAAACTTTGCGGCCAGCTGTTGATAGGCGAGGGAGCCACTGTTGCTGAAGTCATTCAACCATACCATCGATTCCACCACGAGCTTGACGATGTAGGTGATGTCACCTGATGAGGATCGTTTGTTTAGACATTAGTTTTACTTAATCCACGACTGTAATTAAACCGACATAAAGGCACTACGTTTTAAGATACAAGTCCAAAGATTGGAGCTCTGCGGGTCCTCTTTACTGCAATGGAGACATTTTGGGCGGTACGGCGTTTGAATAAGTTCTTGGCCCTTTTTGTGTCTCACAGCTGTCTCAAAGTGTTTCTAAATGTAAATGACACTGTCGCCTCTGTAAGACCCCCAAAAATCACATTTTGTTGTTTTCTCAGCTTGGAAAAGTTTGCATTAAACCAAATGTTGCAGATGAGGAGGAAATGATTATACCATCAGCAATAACAGAGATCGCTACAAATAAAAGATTCAAGAGAATTACCTATGAATTTCACAGCTAGAGAGATCTTAGGCCAATTTTTTAAATTATTACTTTTCTCAGATGAAATCTTGAAGAGTGACTATTAAAATTAAGGTTGTCACCAAAACTATCCTCGCGTGGGCTGTTAATTTGTCAGTTTCCAACTAGTCACTTTGGATAACTTATCTGTGTTGAACTATGCTCTACAAAGATCAGAAGGTGTGAAGGGGTCGCGGGCATTTAACCCTTTCTATGGAAATCTGTCTTACCTTCCAAGGGCTTTTTGCACACGTATGTGCTAGGTGTAGTGCAAGCATAGTCAGCCATGGTACCGTATTTGGCGGTATTGTCGAAACCGACACAATTCTGTTTTTTTCCTGTGGGCTGTCCGTTTACCCAGTCCATAAACCTGATTTGTGACCCGTCAACTGCCATATACATGCTCTCTGCCAGACGGTCGTTGAAGCCCAACCAAGTGAACCCTTTTTGATCTTTAAGAAGACCCTGTTTGAAAAACTCGTTTTCTCCTCTGCTCCCAACCGCGGGCAGAACTGCAAGTTCCTTTGCACATTCCACGTTAGCATTCATCCAGGTTTGTTGGTCCTTGTGAAACTTGTAGCAGGTACCACCGTAATCGGTGAAGCCAGTAGAGCATTTAGCTACAGGAATTCAATCAATCAATCAATCAATCAATCAATCAATCAATCAATCAATCAAACAATCAATCAATCAATGGATCAATCGATAAATGGATCGATCCGTCAGTCAATCAATGGATCGGTGAATATGATTCCGAATTTAAATTAAATTGCTTTGGAATAATTTGTTGTCAATACTCCAACTGGCTTTGAAATGTGTAATACATATATCAATTTATTGTGGATCCTGAATATGTGTATATGGAGTGTAACGTGTGTTGAAAGTCTTTTAAGTTAGAGTAAATTTCAACAGCGACAGTAGCTGTGGTAATAAATAAAACGCAGCGATCTTAAAGCCTTACCTCCAGCCACAGATGTAAACAAATCTGAAATAAAAAAAAACGGTAAGAATTAAAGTAATGCAAAAGTATAGAATTTTATCAAATTTGAAACAAGGCTACTGACTGCGACTGAAAGGTAATTAATTTAAATTGTAAAGGAGATGGGAAATACCAACAAATTCTGTTAACTTTGGGAAAGTAAAGACAAGTTCAGGCCCATTTTAAGGTAGTTCCTCTGAAACAAAAGTGACAATAGATATTTGTTCAAACTTTGTCCACGGAATATTTATTATACGAGAACTTCAATTTTGAAACAAAAGAGGGAGGTGCCCGTGCTCATTTAGTAGCTGTGAGGCATAAAAAATGTCCCATTTTGGCATTTTAAATTATTGTAAAATCTTTGTCAACCCAAACTCATGAGAACACGCATTCAACTACAGTCAATACATTATGTCGGACACAAATAAACATTTTAAGTTTGATTTAGACAGAAGTTTATCCTTGATTAAAAATTTGAACAAAATTTCTTGCCATGGTTACTAAACTGCAAAATCGAAAAGGCCACAGTGTATCTGTTATTTTCCTTATTTATTCAATTTTCAGCGATGGAAATCAGGTCAGTCTTTTCTCATGCAAAGCTTATGATTACTGGATTTAATGACTGAAAAAAAAGGTGGGGTGCCGGTGCTCGTTTGTGCACTATAGCCATTTTTCAACTGACGGAGCTCAATTTCAAGGCAAATCCGTCATGTTTTCAGTGTGCGCGCGCATGAGCGCGCGCTAATTGACGCCATAAAATATACGCAGTAAGGATAAGCGATGCAAATGTGAGGAATCACCTCAAGGACAGGATTTAAACGTATGGTTTTTGCTATTTTGATTAGTGTGAGTAGATGACATGGTCGTCTTGAAAGCAGTCTAGAATTTCCTTACCAGTGTATCCTTTTACATTATTCTTTAATTTGGCCGCATCAGGAGCAGGATCTAACAATACGAACACGAAGTATTTTCCTTTAGGTCCCTTCTTGCATGCCACTCCAGCATGGGTAGCTGCCTTGTACACAGCAGTGACGAAGAATTTACTCTTATCCGTGAGTGCTGGTTTTGACCAATCATAATCCCGCATTTGTGTTATCCAGGTAGATAGGCATTCTGGCGCCACTTTGTCTGAAGATGTCAGTTTTATGCACTGCAGCTGTCCGTGTTTGATGCTGGCATCTTTCTTGATTTGACCAAGTTTCTGCATTTTGTCATTAGCTACTTTAGCTCCAATATCGAGGGTCGCCGATCGGATGAGTGGGCCACCACCAAACAATCGGCGTCCTGCATTTAGGTATTCTAAAACTTTGTCCTCCACTTGCGCTACAGAGAAATACGGGGAGCAAAGAAAAGAATATTACGTGATGTCGATCATTAATTGCTGGAACGGTTAATTGCTCTGTGAAACAACGATAACCCTCATATTTGAGACACTTCGTATATGCTGAATCAGCCGACTTCGTGCCACAAATAACTGTTGATATAAGGCAAACTTGCACCAAATGTAGTGAAATTGAGTGTAACTATGTAACTTCATGTGTCTGTTTCAGGAACTTACTTGTGGTGAGTGGAGTTGAAGATGGCTTTGGTGTCGGCTTTGCCGATGACTTAGCCGCTGGCTTCACATTCAGAGGACTTTCGTCCATGTTTTCATCGTCATCGTCATCATCGTCATCAGTCAGCCAGTCGTTGTTGTTTCGTGACGCAGAATCGGAAAGCGATGATGCAGCTGCTGTTTCGTCACTGCTGTCGGTAAATGCTGCAATCAGAATTCAATTCCATTAGTGATTGTAGGTCTCTCACTGATAGTTATTATATCATACAAATCCTGGTTGTAGCTAATTTGAATGCGTATGATCATAGTTGAATACTCTACACCCCTCTCCCTGGCGAAGACGAAGGCGAAGTTTGATGTTAATCGAAAGTTTACTATCCATTATCATGTACAGATATAAGGAGGTAGAAAAAAATGTCATAAAACCAATTATGTCGTAATTGCAAATCTCCCAAGGCATTTGCTGCGCAAAATTGTATGGTTACCATGACATCTATTGTATGACAACAGATGCCATGGTTTACCGGTCGATGACCTCAGCTGCCTTGGAACTAGGCGGGTATTATGGTGGAATAGCCCACTTGATGGGAAGATAAAGTTACGCTATGAACCCATAGCTACCAATGTACAATACAACAGAAAAACAAACCGTCTGTGAGAGAGGATGATGGGGTCGGCGAGAGGTGGTCGTAATCTATTGAAAAGAAAGTCTTACAGTTAATTTCTGCAAAGGACGTCCTGATGTGTAAACACAGAACACATGCATGAACACAGAGGTTTTTGCTGACTCTTCAATAAATCGGCAAGCTAGGAAAAAGAGGGGTAAAAAAAAAAAAACATGTTTTGATATTTTCAGGAGATGACTTTTCTTTGTGACTAGGTGAATACTACATCTTTACAAACTTACTTCTCCTAGCTTGAAATAAATTAATCGTCTGCTGTTATCTAACTTAATTTTTCTTTGGCACTGATGATGGCGTTGCTAGGAAATACCTTGACAATGCTACTTTTTGTGACCTCGTACTTTAAGCTTATCAAACCACATCGAAATTATCCCTCTGTTTTTTTTAAAGCTCCGTGACCCGTTTCTATACTTCTAAGCGGACGGTTAAAGCATGGGAAATTAAACTATTTTTCGAGCTGAACGGATTCTTAATTATTCTGTCCCGAAAAGGCCACCAGTTGTCAAAAGAAAAACAAGACTGTTTGCTGGCTATTATCGAGACCGGGAAGTGAAATTTTGAGGGCGTTTCATTTTAGTCTAAAAAGTTCATTTAAGAATATTTTTCTAGCAGAGTTGAGGCTAATTTGTTGAAGCAAAATAAAACCGGGAATGAAACTATAGTTTGAAAATAACACCAGCTGGGGAAGCATTCGTTACGAATAGTACAAAGCTGCATAACTCACCTCTAGCTTTTACAAGAAGACAAAATGCTAGTAGAGAAATTCCTAAGAATCCCCTCATATCAGTTAGCTTGGCCTTCCAAACCAGATTAACTGAAAACAACAGTGAGTTTACGTGTTGAGTACTGGTGTTTTCAGGGATTATTGTTGAAGTGTTTGAATTAGTGAATGCTTTACGTCAAATTATATAACGTTCTCTCATAAAATGAATAATAATGCACTTCATACCAAGGGAACTGGTGAAACATTCTATGGCCACTATGTCGATTATATGTATTTTAACTTACTAGAATGTTACCTAGACCGTATTCTTGTTGTAAAAGGGGCAGTAATTTAAATCAGTGTTATTCTGATTTGCGATTCTGCAAGATACATTAATATATGAACACAATAAACCCGACACAGTCAGCATAAGGAGAGCGTGACAATAAGGCGAAAAGATCATTCTTTCGGCGTTTGCATGAGACCATTTAAGGGCTTTTAAGTTCAGGCAAAAGAAGTAAAATAGAAACAATACAGCATCCTCTGAATGTTGCAACAAATTAAAGCTGTATTAAGTATTTTGGAAAAGATATAAAGGCAACCTAAGACCCCACCAGAGGTTTAGGCTGTCTTTTCTATGACTTTCCACAGAATATACACACAATTAAGTTAACCGTTCCTCTCTTAAAAAAATCTTCCCAAAAGCTAATCTGCTTAAATCGTTAAAATATTATACTTCACCTTAGTCTTAGAGAATTCCTTGTTAATCGAAGAACGCAGTCCCTACCATCAAGAAGACAAGTCAATTGGTATTACATATCGCACGGATCATTTCAGATATAATCATGGGGTTTATAAACATGACAGGTGGAAAAAACACCGGTATTTCCTAGGTCATTAATCATACTAACTTATTTTTTCGAGTTACTGGAGATGGTGTTTTTTGTCCAAATAGAATAATTTTCCACAACCTAAGCGACGAAGATATTGCCTGAAAAAGGGCAGTTGGCTGTGTTTTACAAAGGTCATAAAGGCATATTATGTCATGTGGTCAAATGACCATATCATGATGGAATGCTTAATTCATAACAATATTGCGTCTGTTGCAACCAACAACCAAAGTAAAACCAAATTTCTTCAACTCTTAATTTCTGTAAAAAACAAAAAAAGCAAAACAGAAAGCGATATTAGTAGGTTACATACGCAACCTTTATCCTATGCAGTATGTCTTAAAATTGTAACAGCCAATCGTAAACCTGAAAACTATCTCTTTAACAAAATTTATAATTATCAAGAAACCAAGCAATAGACCAATAATCGTCTATTAATATAAAAAAATAAAGGGTTAGGTTACCTTAAAATTGTAGAAAAGGACTACTATATCCAAAACAACCAGAGGAAAGGTAATGAAAAACTTAAGGCGTGCTCGAAAGAAATTATCTCAAGTCGAGTGCAAAATACTACTTGAAAACACCACTTAAAGAAGACAATAATGTGAAGAGCAATTTTAAACTTTTCAAAGTAACGTTGTAGTACGGATGTTTCGTTTTGGAAACCGTTAACAGATCAGCTAACAGAGTATCACGTCAAGAACGGCTCTACGCCTTGTTAATGTGAATGTTCGTAGTTTGCCTGTCCAAATCTTCGACGCAAAACTAAAACACTCCACACAACGCAAGTCTTTGACCCGGTGGTGAAAGGTTGAAAGCAAATTAAATCTCTTACCTGTAGTTTATTAGGCGGTTTTTGGAGCCAACCCGCAGAAGTCTTTTGGTCTTAGCTAGTAACCTTCAGACATGGCTCCTAAACACAATTACTTCCTTGTCTGGTTATAGTGACTCAATGCTTAACCC
The DNA here is from genome assembly GCA_016490735.1 of Pachyseris speciosa. Classification (NCBI taxonomy): domain Eukaryota; kingdom Metazoa; phylum Cnidaria; class Anthozoa; order Scleractinia; family Pachyseridae; genus Pachyseris; species Pachyseris speciosa. The sequence continues at coordinate 2,546,542 of JAEMWC010000011.1, read as the reverse complement.
TTGAATATTTTTGGTCATAAGTAACCTTATGTTTTGTTCTGGTAAACCAACGGAAATAGTTCATTATGCATTGTTTTGCTGTTCTTTTCTTAAAACAAGCTAAAACAAAAACGATGTGAACAGGTTATTGAGAGAAGTGAATCATACAAGGGATGTGCACAAGTACTAAGTTATCCCAATGCTACAATGTTGAAGGCTACCTCAAGGAAGACGCTGCAACAGTCCAAATATTAACTTTCCTGTTTTTATACGCGAAAGTAAAACCCTCTAAGTTGTTTTGTGATTGTTTGCATTTAAATATCACAACAGTAACGTCACGATTTTATTTTTACAGACCCAAATCCGGGAAACTTGGTGCCAAGAACTTCATTAAAATGCATAATATTTTGCAGTAAATTGTGTGGTATCAAAAACTGCCTTACAGCATGATTGTCTTTCTTTCATTACTCCGAGAATTTAGTACAAGCCCCTATATTGTTTTTGTATCGAAACCAGGAAGTTTTTTATTTGATGAAGAGGTAGTTCAAGCTTAGGAGTCATAGAATTGTTTTTCAAACAACGAGTGATGGAAGGCTGCTCACAGGTAGTTATTAATTGTATTTCAAAACAATGTTTTTGGACATTTTGCTCAAAGGAGATCACTCACTATTGGGGACCGGTGTATATGGGACATCGAGTAGTAGTTTGATTCACAGAGGTGCTGCCTCAGATTCATGTTTTTTTTTTTAATGAAAACATCGGCATACGAGATACTACCTTATCCCGTGAAACAATTCACTTTCTTGTATGAGATCAGTTGCTTAGATTAAAACCACGTGTTTCGCATCAGTTTATTTTCCTTAACTTAGCGGGTATTCATCGTTATTTTGAGATTTGGACTTGTTCACTTTTCTATCCCATCACTACATGGTCATTTGAAAACCACGAGGAAACTGGGATTTAGTGCGGAGAGAAAAAAATGGGTTCCCATGTAGCTAGTCCACATGGGTTCCCATGTATTCCACTCAACCATCTTCCACACCTATGGAAGCTAAGGTTCCGTGGTGTAATAATGAATATCAGTGTTACACTGCCAATCGTATTTTTTATCCGGGAAAGCTGTACGGTCGGTGGTTCGAAGCTGGTCATCCACATAATTTTGTTCGCTTACACAGTAGAGTTTCATTTGATATTGTCCCTCACCACTGAATGGTTATATCCGGAAGCAAATTTAAACAGGAAAGGGAACGAAGGCTTTTTCTGTATTAAGCTCAATTCCTGAATAGGTATTTAGTGCGACATTAGGCAAGCGCCCCGAAAATATCATTCAAACGAGACAAATTTACGTTAACATAAGCTTGCTTTTTCCAACTCGTTTAACTATCACAATTTGGCCGGACTTTTCAATAGAGTGAAGAGAGAGAATGAGACACTTAGAGTCATATAGTTATGTTCTTCTCAATACGTTGCTTGAATTTGGTGATTCACGTTGTAACTCTGTTGAGGATAACAAAGAAGTGTATAACGCAGAGGAAGAGCTAAGGCCAACGTTTGTGGCGTTGTTCCCAACAATCTAAACACTGAAGACAATGACAATGTTTCTCTCTCTTTGTTATTCCGGCATAGCTCCTTGCTCACTCTGTTTATTTTCACATTTCAAAAATCCAGGGAAGACGATAAATCAGATCCTACCAGTGTAGAACTGGGTACGCTGGAGATTCTGTGAGGTTGACAGTAAATGAGCAACAAGCCCTCATTTCCAAGAGGTCTAGGGTTAAATAATGCAGTTTACTCCCGGCGTACAAACACTTTTGTTGCCATGTTCAAACCGAACGGAGTACTTTGACTTTGCGACAGAAAAATTCGCTGAGTGTTTAATACCATTGAAATAAGTTTCACCAATACTCTGGAAGTTATTGACAGTTTTTGTTTAAAACGTCTGCACAAGAAATGGACATTGTATATGGCTTTGAACCTGTTCGCCTTTAGCTGGAAGTGAAAACGATTATAATTCAACTACTCAAGCTTGTCTTTTATAGCTAATTTTCCTTTCCTTAAGGAATTCCTCAACAGGTAAAGCCCTTAAAGAAAACGGAGGGGTTCGCTAGCAAATATTGGATTTTTTCAGAAAGCGAGCTCAAAAGAGATATGGTCGCTATGAAAATCTCTTGAGTAAAATAATACTTTAATGACAAGCATACATCAATTATTTATCTACAAGATTACGTTAAGTACTAATTGAAGTAGATTCATCCTTTTTGTGCTTCTTCACTTTCAGAATCGTTTTCTCTTTTTCAACTTTTTTAGTGGGTTTCTTCTCTGGTTTCTTTTTGGAAAGGGGCTGCTTCATAGTTTTCCTTTTACAGCAGTACGCTGCACAGTACGGTGGACAGAAAGGACCTGGGTAACGGATACAGGAAATTGGGCAATTACTTGGTTGAGGTGGAGCCACAGTCAACGGTGATGGCGATACAGGTACTGAAACGAGAGATATTTCAGGAAGTTGAACAACGAGTGAATGTGGTGCCCCTGGGGCTTGTTGGGGTATATTTGTATTAGCGGGGAATGGCGCAACGTTCCTAATAGGCTGATGAGGCATTGCAGGAGATATGGGATTTAAGACCATGGGGGCGACGTAGAGTGGTTGACTAAGGGGTTTAAGGGGTGACATTAGTGGATTGCATTGTCTTGCTGCAGTTGGTACACACGGAACTGTGCCGGGATACGTTGTTCTTGGAGGAGCTTGGCGGGGATTGATGTAAACACTCCCCTGCAACTGCAATGGCCTTGTTAACAGTATGGGTTTCGTTTGAGGTGAATTCGGCGTAGTGACCTTGCCTATTGGTTTGGTTATTGGCTTTCCCAAGATTGGACGGCAAGGGTTCGCTAGAGAAGGGATGCAGGGATAAGGCGCAGGAAAGGGATTTGGCGCCATCGGATAAGGACGAAATGGAACGCAAGGATTACTTGAAGATGGAATGCATGGAGCTGAGACTTGACGAGGGGAAGGAGGAGGAGGTACAGCTGGGGCTGGCTTGGGATAAAGTAATATAGAGCCTTGTACAGTAACCGGTCCTTTGGCAGGAATTGGTTTGAGTTGACTTTGCTTCGGTTTGTCATTGGCAGGTGCGTTCTTCCCAGGACCATTTGTATGTTGAACCATTGGAGTCCAAGGGCCCACTCCCAGAGGTCTTTGTATGTATTGTGGCCATAAGGGAGGACGATACATCTGAAACAATGGTGGAAATCCATAAGGTCTAGGTACGAATTGGGCTGGTTGTTGCATTGGTGAGGGAAACATCGGACGAAGGACAGACGGCATATATGGTGCACCCGCAGCGACTAGAGGCCTCATATACGGTTGGGCGCCATAGGGAAATTGATAAGATCCTGGCGCTGGTTTTGGCATGAACGTCCAGGATTTTCCCTTTTTATGCGAGGGTTTAGAGAGTTTTCTCGCTGCAGAGTTTGGTGGACATGGATAGTAAGGGCGAGGGATACACATGGCAGGCAAAAATGCTGGCCTTGGATAGAAAAGTGGAACTGGTGGTGGTGGAGCTGGTGGTGCTGGTGGGGGATGTATTACATGGAGTGGCGAGTCTACGACTGATTTAGGTTTGGCTGTAGACGTTTTCGGTGGTGGGCATGAGTTGAATGCGCTTGGGATACATGGTGGCCGCATGAAACTAGAAGGCTGGGGGGTTGGTGGAAGATGTATTACGTGAAGTGGCGAATCTACTACTGACGTAGGTTTCATGGTAGGCATTTTTGGGGGTGGACAAGAATTAAATGGACTTGGTATACATGGTGGCTGCATGAAGCTATAAGGCTGCGGAGCTGGAGGGAGATGAATCACATGAACTGGAGAATTTATTACAGATAAAGGTTTCATAGGTGGTGTCTTCGGTGGTGGACATAGGCTGTATAAAGTAGGAACACACGGTGGCCGCATCACATAAGACGGCGGCTGTGCTGGTGGAAGATGTATTACGTGCAGCGGTGAACCTATTACAGATAAAGGGTTTACGGGAGGCTTTTTCGGTGGCGGGCATGGATTATATGCACTAGGAATACAAGGTGCCTGCAGTTGTGTGGTAAACATCCTTGGTAAAAATGCTTGCTGATTTGGATAGTTTGGCATAAGAGCAGGAGTTCTTGGCAACGTCAGCAGTGGAAGAGAGACGACTGGGCGTGGATTTGTCTGAAACATTCTAATAGGAATGCCAAGTGGACGCATGTTGTAAGACCCTTGTACCATTTGTGCAACTTGAGTTCCAGGTGGACAGGGTCGAAGGAAGTGCGGAATACATCTTACAGACAGAGTTACTGGATAAGACATCGGACGGGTCTGACGTGCCACAGCTTGAACTGGAAACGTTCTAATTTGAGGACGTACATTGGGTATGACATATCCTTTAGGAACTGCTTGGGCTATCACTCCATAAGGCGTACCTGAGTACTGGACGTTATTGCTGGCCGGTATCTTAGAATTGCAGCAAAATGGATTGCAACTAACGAAGCAGGCAGTGAGGCAGCTGGAAGTGCAGGTTCCCAGCACGGCCGGTGGAGTGCCTGTAAAGAGTTGATGGACGTTAAGTGTACTCCGGTAACTTGCATTGCCTCCGAAACTATAATTCTATTTTGGATAGTAGTCTACCCAAAGACGTAACCTTTTTTGGTAGAAAAGCGGCGTTTTTCTCTAAAGACGTCAATGGCTATAGCGAACTTAACGCAGGCCAAAATATGAAAAAAACAGAACTGTGGAAATAGTTCTAACTCCTGAAATTTTAGTTCTACCCTCTTACGCCACATATAGCGCTTTAAAGCACTTTGGCTGTATTTTTCTATCGTTTCCAGGAACTATAATGTCTCTTAGAATTACCTTGAAATTTAGGATTTAGCCGTTAAAATTAGTGAAGCTGTTGACAGTGCTCTTGAATTTTACTAATGACACGTTTCAATCAATAGTTTTAAGACGCCTTAATAGTTTACGCTGGCATCTTACAAGGAATGCGCCCTTGGGAAGGCGAAATCAGCAGAAAAGCTTTTACAGTTTGATTTGTTTTTCTTCAAAAAAGAGCAAGAAGCAATGAATAGAAATTAAGAAAAACAAAGAAAAATAGTTACCTGGACGAACAGTTCTAACGGATTCAAAAAGCGTCTTATGATTAACTGGTGCTGTAAGTCGGCCAAGGTTTTTTCTCAGATGGTCTTGGATAGGTATTGTGGGATCCGGAGCAACATCAGGACCGAACTTTAAAATCAGCGAGGTCGTCACCGTCGGCTTACCTCTAAAGGTGCAAAATTGATTTTGATTTATCGCAACTGAAGACAATGATCATAAGGTATTATTGTAGAATCGAGGTTATGTTTTTACCAAAGTTTCTATCAGCAACCGTGTGTTATGAAAAATAATAATAATGATAATAATAATAATAATAATAATAATGATGATGATGATGATGATGATGATAATAATAATAATAAAGAATAAGAGAACGACAAGAAGCGCTTATTTAATTTACTGAGTTGAAATTTGTGTGCCGACCTTAAAACGTAGGTAACAGTCACGAACATTACTTCGTTTATCCCCGTGTCACAGAGACATTTTTAAAAGGATTCGGCACCAATGAGCCACTTACGACGTTTTCGTGGTAGTAGGACCACTTGAAGTTGGTGTTGTAGCAGAAGTAGGTCGAAAAGACGATGTTGGCCTCGCTGTTGGTCGTGCGGTTGCAGCGGAAGAACCAGGTATCGGAAGTCCGGGCTTTGTCGGTGCAGTTGTAGTCTGGGGTTGTGTTTTTGTGTTCTTGCTGAAAGAAAATTTGAAATCATTGCTGGATGGACTGCTGGATGATGGAATAGACGGGACAACTTAGTGAAACTGCTCTCTTAAGTTATGGAAGGTCTACTCTCGGCTACAATATTTCTTTGTTTGCACCTACGATAACTGCACAAAATGCAAGTTATATTTTATTATTCAGTTCCTTCAGTCACCTGAATTGTCAGAAATATTCCTTTGTCCCTACAAATCTCTTTCAAGTGGTCAGAGAAGAAAAATAACTACAAAATAGGAAAACTGCTTTCACGCCAAGTTTGACCGTACCCCTCTTCGAAAACCTGTCATAAATGTAACTGCTCGGCTCAAGTAGATCCTTCTAATTAGTTATACTTTATCCTTATCATGAATTATACTCTACTTTCAGCACGAACGGGCCTAGGCTCGTGTGAGATTACTCATTGAAACCTCTTTCCGTCGAGTGACGCATAGGCCTCCCATGCCTCATCTATAAGAAACAAGGTAAATATAGGAAACTTTACCTAAACTCTTCAACATATCCTGACACAAATGTTTTGTCCTTTTGAAATATAACCAGGAGCTAAAAAAGGGAAATCAGGCCAGTAATAACTTAAACACGTTTATAATAATAACCTCATTTGTATGCCTTGATTCGTTTCATATACGACCTTATCCAATCAAGGTGTACATAGTGATCAAATCTGTTCACTGGTCAACTTTCAGGCCATCTTCCTCTCAAGTTAAAGTGCGTTGTGTTATGTGC
>JAEMWC010000011.1:2502500-2532500 GCA_016490735.1 Pachyseris speciosa | reverse complement strand
AATTTGAAGAACGTAGAGATGTATTGCTCATTATATCGCCTTTTAACAATTTCCAATGTACCAAACATGGATTGTTTTGCCACATACATGTTCTCGCTTTGCAAGCCTTTATATTTGTTATGTATAAGACAACTTTATTTACAAAAAAACGGGAAAATTGTTGTAACTTGGAAATGAAGATCTGTAAATTTGTGCCTCCAGCAGTCGTGTTCCGGACAACCGAAAGCCAATACCGCGTCCCCTCCTTCGATAGTTGACGATAGGACCCGGTTTTCCCTCGGGGTAGACCCAGAGAAATATTGAGATTGAGCTCCATTTGTCAAGTTTGCCACCAACCCTATTTGGAAAGTCGATGAAGCTGTTGGGTGTTCCTTGTAGATAAAATAACCCCCCAGGCCTCCCGTAAGGCCCTGGAGAAGTAAAAACGGAGCTCAAAGTCGCCCTGGGAGCTCGGCGCGCGCTGATGTCCCTTCCTTGGCTTTGTTTGTTGAGAGGATAGATGGCAAACGCTATAGGGAGAGCTGTCAATGAAGTCAAGATAAGATATGAATTAAAAGGGTAGTATGGGTCTTCATATACAACCAATCAAAAGCATTATCAGAGACTCGTGATTGAAATCTTATCTTGTTTTTCAATAGACTTTATCCACGGATTAATTTAAAAAGTGAATGACATCTAGGTAAAATTGTCATTTGAATAAAACTCAAGTTCATATTAAAAACGTTTTGTGTTTCAACATAAGCGTGATCTAGTTAGTACACATTTTGTGTCTCTGCATTGCTCCGCACTCACCGTTTCTGCATGCCGTCGTTGCCAGTCTTCTTACCACGTGCGTAAGTACTGTGAAACTATTGGCTCGAAAAACATCCTCCTTCTTTTCAACGATCGACCTCAGTTCATAGGCTTTAGTATAGGGCCCTATTGCCAGGGCGTACACGTGTACGCCTTTAGCTCTCAAAGGCAGTACCGCCTTGTCAAGTGAGGCCGAATCCGCGGTGCGAGTCTGGTACCCATCCGTCATCACTATCAGGATCTTGGGAACGTTGCTTCGGGCGCTTCCATCTTCACTGAACACGTCATCTGCGGCCACTTTCAGCGCTAAGTCTATCCGCGTTATTCCTCTTCTGTAGGGAAGACGCCCAACAGCATAGTAGAATCTAGGATAGCTGAAGTAGCGAGGGAGTGGTATTTCAACTTGAGCGTTTGTGCTGTACACTATAACTGCCGCGTGTGTTCCCCTTCGGGAGATTCCAAACTGGTGTACGACCCTGCGCACGAAGTTCTTTTCGTGGGCGTATCCCCATTGACCAACACTAGTTGAGGCGTCTACTGCAAACGCTATATCTAGTGGGCGTCTGCACCTGGCACCTTAAGTTCGAGAGTGAAGCGTGATAAAAAAAAAAATAAATAAAAGAAAAAGAAACAATGGGATGATGTTAAGCTCAGTTTACTGTTCATGAACACTAGCTTTCATGTTAATAGCTGTTTACACGTTTCTTAAAATCAAAACACGTACCCTTGTTTAATTAGGTTAAATTTGGATTCTGTGTGTAGGTAAAGCGTCGTTTCAGAAAGGATAAACTCGTATGTTAACCATATCGTAAGCCTGAATTTTACTTTCACCAACGACCAATGTTCATGACAGGGGGCTTTTATTGGAATACGAGTCAAGGTTCACTGGTAAATTTTCATGTCTTGATTTTAGAGGTATGCTGCCCACAAAGTTGGTTTCTAGGCAGTAGGGTCCTGATTGAACCCATTAAATTAATTGTCAGTGAGTGTTTGCTAGCTCCATTTGATTAACAGGCTTGTGAGCGTCAAATGTTAGTTATTGTTGATAAAGCCAATGATAGTCAAAAGCAGTCCTCTTCCTACATACATTTAATTAAAAAAAAAAAAACTCACCAGCGTTTCCTGGAAAATTAATAAATATGATGAGCAGCTGCAAAATCAGCAGCAGATTTAGTGACTTCATTGGATTCTGAAAAAAGTAAAAACGTTCTCTTCAAGTTTTCTATAGACCAAGTCTAGGACAGTCCCAATTAGGTCCCTTTCACAAACAAGGTGGCTGGTATTGTAAGTAGTGACGCATCACTTTAGGTCTTTTTCTGAACCTTAACCGGTTTCTGTAGCAGAGGCCCCAAGTTCAAGTCCCAGCGCACCAGCTGCTAGCTAGGGTTGTTTCTCGGTATTCCCGCATTCAGCTCCTCGATCGATCACCCTTTCAATTAACCAGCTGGTTCACTTTCTCTTAACCTTTTTATTTTTTATTTCTTTAATGTACTTGCCCGGACCCCTTTAGCCTTTGTTCTATAAATACTGCAGAGGGTAAATGAAGGTCATCTATCACTTTTTAGTATAAATCTACTAGCGTTCTATCACGAATGCCGTTCTCTGATTGGCTACGCTACTCGCCATCTATTCTGTGATAGATGGTGAGTAGCGGTTGTCAACAAAATGGGGCCCGCTTCTTCGCGTTTTCGAAGTGTCTGTGAGGAGAATTTGGATAATTTACTTGTTTAGTTTTGAACGACTAGTAGATTTATACTAAAACAATTAGATTATTCGCTCTCGATTTCTATGCGTGATAGCTGATTCGGGCTGCGCCCTCATCAGCTATCACGCGATAGAAATCGAGAGCGAATAATCTAATTGTTAATTAGTATAAATCTACTAGCGTTCTATCACGAATGCCGTTCTCTGATTGGCTATGTTACTTGCTATCTACTCTGTGATAAATAGTGAGTAGCGATTGTCAACAAAATGAAGGCCGCTTCGCGTTTTCGAAGTGTCTGCGAGGAGGATTTAGATAATTAACTTGTTTAGTTTTTAACCACTAGTAGATTTATGCTAAAACAATTCGATTATTAGCTCTCGATTTCTATGCGTGATAGCTGATTCAGAATTTTTATAAGTAGCACAAGGCACTGAACTGGCTGTGGACATTTCCCGTGTGATGGGATGTTTGGCAATCGCAGAACCATACCAAGCATTTCGATGGAACCAATATGGGGGAATGAACGGTTCGACAGAAAGACGAAGGAAGTTTGTTGCCAAAGGAAGCAATACAACTTACAGTGTAGACGAACGGCTAGCCTCTCGCAAACAACCCTTGAATCTTTTGAACATTAAGCTATATATCGGAGCTAAAATCATGGCGTCAAGATCGAAAACAGGGGAAACCTGGTATAGTATATTTTATTTGTTTGATTTTTTTGTCAACACGGGAATCAAGAGCAAGGATTCTTAAAGAAAGAATATTTTCAAGTTAAAGCGGCTTGAATTTCTTCAATGGTTATTGCTGGTAATATGGGGACGGCATCCGATGCATTGTTGACTGTTCGTCGAAAGACCGGTCGCTAATCATTAACGGGAAGTAGAAAATCTTCTTGTTAAAATACCCTGAAGATTATTAAGGAATGAACGCAAACTTATTAAGGAATGAACGGAAAGTAACTTTATTTCAGCTCGGATCGAACGAATAAACGACAAAAGGAACGTCCGATCAAACAGCCGAACTTTCTTCCTTTATTGTAGAGGAATGGTAACTCTATGATAAATGGAAGCCTGTCTTTCTTGATACGTTATAAGATTGCCTTTCAACAGCGTTGAGCTGTAAGTGAACGGTCTGTACCAACTATACTTAGTTTCTTCTTTCTAGCCCTTACTACTATGCTTACTCGTACTGTGAAAAGTTTTCTGTGAAGTAATATAAAGCTATCCAGCTTTTGAAATGGTGATATCATTCTAAGTTATGAAGTAATTGCAAAATAATCTAAACACAGTTTGTCTGTTTAGGAATTAATCTGATCAAATACCGCCTCATGCTAGCGAAAGGTCACTGTATAAAATAGTATATGAATAGACAGAGATCATCAAAAGAGAATCAAGAGGCGGAAAATAAGTACTCACCACGGTAAACATGTCACTGCGATACCTCCATTTATCCACTCTTTTCTCGCCATATTAATATATTAATGATATAAAAAGAGAATTAAGGTTTGGAAACTTTGTTTTTCTTAGAAGCAAATTTGATTTCGGAGACCTGTTATCCCACATGTTTATTTCTCGTTATAGTTTTCAAAACATCCTCGAGACACAAGTGGGTTCACCTAAAGGTATATAGGTTAGCATTTGTCCAACACGTCGGATTTACTGAACGAAATTAGCACGACTTCAAGAAACGAAAAATAACAATTGTTTCATGCGTCAGCGCGCGTTCATCCAGATATGAAGCACGCAGGAAGTTTGGAGAGCACGAAACTCTAGCTTTAAACTTCTCAAGTGCTTCACATCTCGATGAACGCACAGCTGACGCATGGTAGTTTAGCGCGGACGTCATCAGCGTGCACAATAGGAATATGAGGCACGTTCGCGCAATTGAATTTGATTAAAGGAATTTACAGGCTGCATGCGCCCTTATGCGTTTTTAGTCGTGGATACGCGAAGCGTAGGAACGAGTATTGTTGGGGGTCAGATTATGCAAATTTGTCACTCACTCAGATGTAAACAAATCGATAAGTCAACGGCATACCAATAGATATCGATTTTCGGGACACCTCTATCGGCTTTCCGAAGTAATGTCTAAGGAGCAACAGTCGAACCGATGAACGGAAAGTAACTTTATTTCAGCTCGGATCGAACGAATAAACGACAAAAGGAACGTCCGATCAAACAGCCGAACTGCGAAAGAAATTATAATCAATATTCCGTCACAAGCGCAGCTTCTCCTACGTTCATCCAATTCACGATCTGTGGAAAAAAATATATGAGCCGTTCAACCCAAGATATTTTCCAAGTGTGCGCAGGATTTGACGACGGAAACTTTTGACACCAATATAGGTGCATTCGCGAAGCCATTTTCAGTGTTGGAAATAATATTCAACGCAGTCTAAAATTAAATTATTTTTAGGTGGCGCCATCGCGTCTAGCCAAAACGTAAACACAAGTTTGCTGTGAGAAATACGCTTCGTTTTAATTAAACGCGATATTTTTTCAGTGAAAGTTTTGAATGAAACTTATTCATTTTAATATCCAAAAGCATGGCGTCAGTGGTTGTTTGAGAAAACGACGGCAAATGTTGCATTTCCCACCGGCAGTAAAAAGCATAATTTGCATATGTCAAATTTCGGTTGCGTTCGTTCGACAGCTTTGTGTAACAATTTCCTCGAAATACTGCAGTGTTTGGCTGGCTTCGTTTTGGCGAAATCGTCCTTTTGCCTGATATTTTTCCGTCCATACGGACAAGATAGAAACCTGTTCAGCTTTCAACAGGAGCTCATTTTTTAAAACTCCCACGATGTCTCCCTGCCTCGATAATTCATTCAAACGCGGTTAAATGCATATAACATCAAATGGAAACTCGGAAAAAAATTCCGAGTTCCAGATGGGATTTGAACCCACGACCCTCCGCGATCTAGACGGACGCTCTAACCACTGAGCTACTGGAGACTCTATGGTGAGCAAGGGTGAAATGTGGGCTTTTGACTGGAACCCTTGCTCACCATAGAGTCTCCAGTAGCTCAGTGGTAAGAGCGTCCGTCTAGATCGCGGAGGGTCGTGGGTTCAAATCCCATCTGGAACTCGGATTTTTTTTTCCGAGTTTCCATTTGATGTTATATGCATTTCTATCATGTTGTATTTCTTAATTCACTCACTTTAAACGCGGTTAAATTGTATTTAATAAGCTCATGAGCAATAAAATTGATGCTCAAAAGAGCTGGACGTTTGAACGCATTGAAAAGTTGTTTAAACACTTTCCAGAAAGAGTTTGCACGCGTTTAAACTAGTTAAAACGCCGCTTTCTCGAGTCACCTTGGCTTAATCCCCCTTATCGCAAATAATGTATCAGTCAATTCCAAAAGCGCCCATCCCCCCGGGCATACCCCGGGTATTTGACCAGAGGGTAGCCCCGAACAGCAGGGAATTTGACCCGACATGAGTCCCCGCCCGGTGGGGCATTTGACTATCGACTAAACACTGGTCAGCGGTCGCCATGTAAAGGATCTCGCGCGTCTCGCGAGAAAATTCATTCATTCAACACGGGAGCCGCTTCGCTCCCTTCACCCTTCACTCTGCTTCTGTTATAATAATTCAATATGCCTTTATACAAAGTGCGGAGTGAGGACAAAACAGTCAGAAAATGGATTTTAGCGAGCATTTTTTTTTAGATTTCGTTTGCAAAGGTAAGTCAGCGATATTTATTATGAGCGGGGAGCGTGACAAAATGCTTCATGAAACGAGTGATCTGCTTTAGATTTATAAAGCTTACACTTGAGTGAGTTGACTTTGAGTTCTCTTCTTTAGGTTTTCCGAATTGTTTACTTTTTTCTGTATTAAAAAGATAACCTTTACCTGTAATGAAATGGAGCTGTTAAATTTAAAGAGACTTTGGATATCCGAGTTCACGTATTGAGTCGATCCTTTTTGGCAACAAACTGTATAGAAATTTTCTTCTTTTGAATAAGCGTTCCAATATACACGTGGGAAATGGTTTGGGATAAGATATGCCCCCAACAGCGGAGGATTTGACTCCTTTTGAGGCCGTAACGGTGGGGTATTTGACTGGAAACACAGCGGGGCATTTGACCAAAATTTTTCAAAAAAGTCAAATGCCCGGGTGCTTGCGGGGGCGGGGGGGGGGGATGGGCGCTTTTGGAATTGACTGATACATGAGGTCACATATCCACGACTTCTTCACAGTTGTACTTTGATTACAGTAGTCGTGACTGTCATTATGAGAAAGTTCTGATCTCCAGGACTTCTACTAAACGACCCATCTTGTTTTATATTAATTTGTCAGTATACACTGAAACTTCCAGCTAAACGTTCATATTGAGTAGGTGAATATACCTGTCTTTTTATACGCTATACTTGAACGTGACAAACTCAGAATATGGTGATAACTTAGCAACTTAACTTGTTACTATTTGCTCCTTCCAATTATTGACTTAATTCATTGACATTTTGTTCTTAAGCCCCGGCTAAATGATCAACATTTTCGTCTAACATCGTGTTTACTAAACAAAAGGTTCAGTGGCTAAACGGACAAACAATGTATGACGAAACACCAGACAAAGTGCGTCCACAGAACGATCTTTGCGTATACAAGTTAACGCTGAAATTTCGACGCTATGTGGTTCATTTGTTTGCTTCTTAACGGCTGTTTACGCTTTGTCGGATTGGGGTGGCTAAATCAGTGATCAAACGTCTGTTGATAGCGCGAAATGTTGGATGAAAATGTCTTATCAGGATCAAACGTGGAAAACTATTTCAGTGCAAAGTTGAGAGAGGCGGCTAAACCGTCAAACATGATCTTCCAACACAATGTTGGATGCAAATGTTTGATCTTTTAGCTGGGGCGTTTAAGAGAAAAGCCTCTGACAAATTATTACTTGGTTCTTAAACAACTAGAAGAGCTGCACGTTATTGTCCTCATTCTTGTAGAACAAATTTGAAGTACTTCACGGCTACTTTCCGGGGGAGGACCAGAACTAAATTTGGAATTCAAGGGCACTTATTCTTCTGTTTGTAAAGTGTTCTCTTAAATAACTTACACTCCCAGTTGTACTTCTGAATGTCTCTTCCTTCCTTTCTTTTGCTTTCTTTTTTCTTCAAATCTACCTCTCTGCTATTTTCTATGTGAAAGCTAAGAAACAGAAGCATATTTCCTCCATTCGTGTAGTCCCAATTACCCATGATGCTCCTCCAGAGATGATACGTGAAGGCTAAACTATGATGGATGCATGCATGTAAGCTTATGTTCATGCAACTTTATTTTAAACTCAACTGCCTGTAAAATTGTTTCATAAAGTTTGTCCCATTATAAACAAGGCTGCGTTGGAGAGTCGTCTTGAGTTATTGTAACACTGTTTGAAATGAAAATCAACTGAGCCCTTTCCTTTTGATCAAACCTTTGAAATTCTTATGCTTTATATCATAAGTTTCACAACACCAAAAACATAAAATAATGTACTTGTCGTCATATCAAAAGAGACAAATCTTGAAAGCAACTATTGTTTAAATTGCAACTTAACACTACATTTATATGATTCGCTTCTTGGCTAAAAATGTACCATCTTGAGTCAAAGTTCTCAATTTCGAAAAGCATGTTGTTACCTGGGGCAAGTATCATTACAGACAACAACTGTTTTTTATTCCCGTGGTTGCTCTTTCAACTTTGCCCGAAACAAAAGCCTCCATTACCGTGTGTGAAAAGCTCAACACCAAAACCTAACCTTTTGGAGTGATCCCGCAATGAAACTCAAAGTAGAGAGACTTGTGTTTGGTATAAAAACGTTTAATAATAATTTCACCTGAGTATACAATCGCGGCTAATTAAGCCAGGATGTAAGTCAAGAAAAACAGTCACACCTATCGTTTCGTTTCAGAGTCACCAGAATTCATCTAAGAGAACCCATTTTACAGCGGTTATTTTAAATTTAATTATTTTAAATTACGAAATTTCAGTCCTGATGTTTTCGAAAGTACTAAATCGGTTTCCAACGGCATTTCCAGGTTCTGTTTTTCTTGTTATTTGTATATTTATTTGTTTATTTATTTATTTACTTTGTCTGCACAGATTCTTTATTAATTGCCCGAGAATCACAGTCTTTGTTGTCACGATTTTAAGACGAATTTCTCCCTTTTAGAACCTTGTCCCTTTTCCTTCCAAACTTGCCAACATCATCGATTCCTTGTTCATCCAACATGTCCTCTCCAGGATCTTTCGAATAATCTTCCAAAATAAAGTCGTCAGGTTGATCAGATTCGTCATCGTCTATACTGGTTTCCGAATTGTCATCTTTAGGTTCAGAGGCACTTTTTTCTGTCTCGGAATTCTCATCTTCTGAGTCGTTAATAGGCTCGGTTTTGTCATTTATGGCTTCCTCGTCTTCCTCGTGCATACTGATCTCTTGTTTTTGTGGAATAGTGTCCTCTTCATTAACCAATTTGTCGTTTTCAAGTTCGTTACCCACCTCACTCCCATTAAATTGAACCTCTTTTTCATTTTCTCCTTGGCGATCTTCACTGATAACCTTAGTTTTGCTAGGATTGTTTTGCAGTTCTATAGACGACTCATCTGAGCGACTGATTTCTCGGTCATCGTCAATCATATCGGGAGAGTTCACGTTTTGGAGGCGATTTCCATTGTTGTTCTCCTCGTCGAAAGTCGATGGTTTTGAGTTTTGCGTTTCGTTTAAGATTATAGTAAAATGTTCATTGGTGTTGTCAGTCGCTTCGTGCGGCTCATCAAGGTGGCTCTGATGTCCAGCCTGATTCTTTTTCTTGAAACCAACTTCAAGCGTTTTGAAATTTGACTCGATATTTTTGATAACGTTTTCTGCTTTTTCTCCCGTTCCATTGATTTCATTGATAGAATCTCCAGATTCATCCTTGGATTGTTTTCTTACTTCCTCTGTTAGATTATCAAGCTTTCCAATGTTCTCTTTTATATCTTTTAATGCACTGATACGGTTAGGCTTCCCCTTCCTCTTACCGTACCTGCTCTCACAGCATTCATCGTTGCATTGCATGTAGCAATTTAGGGTGGAGTGCTGGCTGCATGACATTGGGCAGGTAGATGGGTACGGATCACTAGTCGTTGTGGCGACTGACTGTACACTCCCTGGGTAGGATACGGAATAGGGCCCAGGTGAGTATGGCTGCGGAGCTGGCGCAGGGACTCCTGGGTAGTAACCATACGTTGAATGCTGATGGTAGGATGCGGTGCATGTATGCTTTTGATTGCATGTGTTGTAGCAGTAGTCCCCTGCTTTACCTTAGGAGAGAAATAAGTAAATGTCTATTACTGTTACATTTTCTAACAGCTGGACAAATCGTGTGAAATTGTAATGTATTGTGAGGGAAATTACAGGCCGAGAACGGATAACTTTATCCAGCGCATTGATCCTTAGCCATGCTATGAACTGCACATAGAAATGCGTACATGCTGTGGGCTTAAGATGGATTCATCTGATGGATTAAAAGGACACGGTCATGGGTTGTTGCTGTTTTTATGCCTCGAATCACTTTTCAATACCAGTCTTCTCATACACTGTACGTAAAATACATCTACAAAATAAGGATTAAAATATCAAATTAATTTTAGCTGGAAAAGGAAGCTATATTTGGTTTTGGCAGTTCTTCAAAACGCAGTCACAGAAGCGCAAGCCATCCATAGCTTCAGCTTTAGATTTCCACTGATGTGAAGCGACATACAGTGTACTCTAGTTCTCGGACGAAATGATGCTATCTAAGCTTAGCATTGCTCCTTTAAGTTATTTGAATAATCAAACCTGATTTCTGGTATTTAATCTACCCACTTGACAGAAGTGTTTTTGATTTTCTAACTCAGTGATGTACTTTTATATGGCAATTTTTGCATTCCGTGGGAGATGTCATGGTCGAAAAGAACAGTCCGGTTAAAAAATGATTATAATAACTCTGTGTCAGCATTTATCATTTTCATGCGCCTCGTGACTCGAGTGGCACGTCAATTCACATTGATACTGAGCTACTGAAGTTACGTTACCTGTTTTTCCTATGACTCTATCTGTGAGACAAAAAGACAAAGCAAGGCATTAAGAAACAATAATCACAGTATGAACTGTTTGTATCAAAAGTACAGCTTTCATTTACAAGAGCATCTCCTCCGAATTTTCCATAATCCGAGATCAACGAGACAGAGAGACTTAAGTGTTACGTTGGACTTAAAACGTGCCAATTAAATATGAATTTAATGCGTGAACGACAATTTGGCTTCTATCGTGTGGACGATGATCACATATACTTCATTGATAATGTACGCCGAACTTTGTTTTGATTGTGTAAAAGCAGAAATGTTCCCCCCTCCACCCCATAAACAAGGTATCATTACCAGTTAGTTTTGAAACAGTTCAGTTCAGTGTCAGTTTCAGTTTATTCACACTTATTCAAACATAATATTAGCGTACAAGAATAGAAAAATGTAAAAGAGAAACAAAGCTAGCTTACATGTACATTAGGCATTAATTTGGAATACTGCGTAGTGGCTTGAAAGGAGCAGAGCTTTCGAGTTGGCCACTACCACAGTGCAGTTGCTAGTGAAAGGCGGTTATTTACTGAATATACGTAGGTAATCACTAACTAAGGTAAATAAATCGGTAAGATAAATAAATAAATTAATTAATTAATTAATAGAGCTAGATAATAATCACATTCATCTCACCTGGTTTGTCAATATTCATAGATAAAATTTTCTCAGAATTTCGCAGAAACGTCTGGAATCGGAGTGTTGGGTCTGCGTTGAACGACCTGAACTTGATGGACACGGCTATTCCTAATCCAGCAGGTCTGTTATCAGAAGGAAAATATCTTAATTGATTATCACAGAAGACGAATGAAGTAATCTAAGACTGGTATATCAGTCAACGGGCATGAATTATTGTGCGGTAAATCAGCCGGCACTGTGTCATTGCTATCGTGTCACGATTATTATCATAACTAACATAATTATCAGTCCTGGTAGCCCATTGATAGCCCACAGCATTGTTGAAGGCAACTCATTTCTGTATCTATAGGTAGATTTACATCATATGTAACTTACCTTCCTTTGAAAGAGATTGCTCTGTTCAGTGAAAAGAGGGAGAAAAGGAAATAAAAAATTAATTAGATGGCAATATACATTTGACAACTCAATCAAATTTATTTCTTTATAAATTTTCATTTTGAAACGTATGGTTGCTAAAATAGTCCAAGATTCTCAACCTATACATACACGTTTTCATTTTTCTTCACGATGTCAAAACCAGGGAAATGCCAATGGCGGCTTCCATCAGATTGATATAGCTTGGCTTCTCATTCCTTTACCCCTGTATCTCAGGAATATTTTTATATTTTTCACCTCTATTCAATAGAATTGAAAATCATCTTAAAAAAAACTCATTGATAATTCAGGTAGGAAATACAAAAGAAAATAATTTTTAATGAGTGTCTTTATATCTGATAAAGACACGGCTAAATTTTATATCCGTTTTCTTGGCCAAAATAACCCAAATTGAACACTTTTAAAGTTTTACTAAAGACACATCTTTTTAAATAAGCTTTTTATTAGCTCTCTTATTAACTCATATTTTTATTTTTATTGCTTTCCGAAAATTGTAAATTATTATTATTATTATTATTATTATTATTATCATTAATTGGATTAGCCATTATTACTTTAAGATTTCAATGTTGTAATGCGCATTTGATCATATCTTTATTGCATGTTAGACTGCGCAATATAAGAAATAAACATTATTATTATTATTATTTTAATGTAAGAATGGATACATGCACAGTAACGTTTTTTAAGACGTTCAATAAATTCGCAATTCGTGTTTTATCAAGTCCTAAAACACTCGGCTGCGCCTCATGTTTTAAACTTGATAAAACACTCCTGCTCATTTATTAAACATTGCATGAATATCGCCATAAAAGTGTCGACATAAAATGTGATGGCAGTGTCCTCGGGAGATTTACGATAACAGTACAAACGATTGATATTTGCCTGACGCCTTTCACTGTAGCTTTTTTAAAGCCTCCTTTCTTCTTTCCTGTCTTCCGTGTGAATAGTTCTTTGAACTTTAATAACGATAGCAAATAGAAAATAACTTAAATTAGTTGTAACCACTGAATTTAATCCGACGTAATAAAGTCATCATCATCATCATCATCACTATTATTATTATTATATCACCAAAAGTTATATTCTACGAAAACCGTCTTGTTTAGTTCTACTTCAAACTTTTATTACCTTTACCATTTATTTGAGTCTGCGTTCATTTTACGATTCAGTTGCTGACATCACTAGATTTCGACTGTAGCAAAATTGACATGAATTGGCAATATATGTCTTGTTAAAAAAATATCAATAATAACAAATGAAATAGCTTGTTATCGAGTTTCCCAAGTTATGACCGTTTTACGATATAGATATATATGTAAACAAATTTTCTGAGGTGATAAGGTAACCGTAGGATCATTCAGTATTAAAAAGCGATATATCTAGGACGTTCCTTTCATGCAACAAATGTATTTGAGTTTCTGTATCTTTATCGTGCATAGTATTTGCAATGCTGACTGACTAGCTAAATGTTTTGACTCGTTATTTCTGAGCACATACCGTTATTCTGATCCCATTGATCAGATCTCTGTATGCTTTAGAGTTCTTATCTTTGTAGTTTGGCCTCCAGCGAAATTTCTTGAACAAAATCTCCGTTCTATAAGTTGATTTGCCTTTTTGATAAAAGGAAAAAGAGGAAATGAGTGCAAAGACTTACAGTGGTTGAGTCTCTCGAAAAGACAAGTCGGAAAGTCTTTTATTAACCTTTTTTAGGATTCTTTCGAGTTACTGAAATCAAACAAAGTTAATTCATTTTACCTAACCTTACCATTTTATTCATTAATTTATTGCATCTATAATTGCAACGTTGTCTGTGGTGTGGCAAAAATAAATAAATAAATAAATAACTAATTAATTAATGATAAATTAATTAATGATTAAAAAAAAATAACTAAAAATTGTAAAAGTATGGCGCATTTACTGCTGCGCATTCTCAGCCAGTTTACTGGCTTCAACCGAATTAAATTTGGGCTGTTTTTTATCTACAATATTTCCACGGAAATACGGAGTTCCGTGCAGTAGGGACAATATTCCACTCCATTCTTCCGGTGAGATGAAGTTAATAATAGCTGCAATGACGTTCTTGGAGTTGTTCTTGCAAATACTGTACTACCGGCAGAGCCCGTTTGTTACCTTCAACTGGGATCCTGCACGTGTAAGGGATCTTTTCGTTACAGCGTCTGTCCTCCCAGCAGCCCTCTGGCCTTTCAATACTCCATGCTACACAGTTCTCCAAGTGTCCGCCATTGGCGTGCACGGGCACACAGACCCCATGTTTGAATCTCAACCCATCAAACCATTTAAAGCGTCCTTCGTGCAAGTTATCGTGCAAACCTGTAAAGTTGTGGTTTCCTTTTAAATAATGTTCGGTGGTAGTATTGTTCAATTTCGTCTAGATTACGCACAAGGTTGAATTTTAAAGGCAAAGATAGTTCCTTTTTTGTGTTTAAGTAACTGTGTGGACATATGAGCGATTGAAAGTATCGCAAAAGTGGATTGGAACAACTGGGAGCTGGCAATTTTATTGGTTCGTAATAAACCCGTGAGATGAAAATCATATATTAGAACTGCGGATATATTCACAGTCATTTTTACATTAAGTATTGGCAATACCTACAACATGCTATATTTATACTCACTGCACCAAAACCAAGAGAAAAGAAACATAACAGCACGAATAACTACTGCGCATGTGCTGAAAACAGCTAAAACTAAGGCAGACTCAGATAAACTACCAAAACAGAAAAAGATGACTGCTGCTGTTCAGTAGCATGCATCAGGTCTTGATAAAGAGCGTTAAAGATTCGTACATTTTATTTCAAAAAGTTATCCCATACCAATCCACGTCTCCATAGTAGATCGTACTTTTCTCTGCAGATCTCGTACAAACTTTTCTTCTTTGGCGTTCCGTATCGATGCTAATGTGGCATTTTCTCTCGCGCAACGCACCATCGCCTCGTCCCAAGACACTGCAGTCGTGTCGTACTTGAAACACGAAGTTTCAAATCGGGTGTAACCTGTAGGGCACTTTGCTGCAAGAGTAAGAAAATGAAAACTCGTTTTAGATACTGTGTGAGAATTACTATGTACTGAGGAAACCCGGACAGCTAATGGTCCCTGTGAAATGGTCATAAGGAAGAGGGTGTTATTATCAGTCGACAGAAAAAAATTACTTCATTAGACGATGAAAAGTGATCTTTATTCATTGCTATAAGGTAAAAATGCTAAACGGTTGTCAATGAACGAAATAATGTCCCCATTATTTTTCGATTAACAATTTCTTACCTTTTGGACTTGCCTCCATGACAACTGTGGAAAATGAACAACGTATTAATAAAACTGGAGTTGAGTAATTTCAATGAGGTAAATCCCTTACGATCACGTGATAAAAACAAAATAAACGAATGGAATTTCTCCGTTTATTTAACATTTTTTTGTGATGAAATTTCCGTTTTCGAAAACTTTCTTTAAGGCTGGACTCTCAGAGATGGTGACTCGTCCAGTGAGGAGAGTATTTTGATTGCAGTATTTAATGTGTGGAAAAGTTTAAACTTTAGTTCTGTCACCCTTTAACCTCACGTAATTTGGGGTGCATATATCGTAAAAAAAGAACACATAATGGTTTAAAGACACATCTTGATTATTCGTCTTCATTAGAAAAACTGCACCTTTTACTGGTGGCACGTTGCCTGCTACATTATCTGAATCCTGCAGTGCGATATAAACAACTACGTAGTACGTTCCATCTGTATCCTTCGATATCCCGACTCCAGCTTTTGTGCTGGCTTTCCATATCATGTTCACAAATGGCAGAGCCTGGCCCTCGGCTTTTGGATGGTACCAAGAGAAGTACTTCATCGAAACATACCATGATATAACACATGCGCGATCGAGAGTTGCTTCTAAACCAGTATATTTGCAGAAGTTGGCACTATATTTGTAAATTGGAACCTGATCTTTGTTTTTCGTTTTCATGAAAGTCGTAGCCGCATTCTGTGCAGCTTTCTGGATGACGTCATCGACAAGCACTGGTCCAGCAGCGTGCAAATGGCGAAACACATTAATGTATGTTATAACGTCCCTCTGTAGGGAAGCTGAAAAAAATAGAAAATAGAAATTAACAGGTTCGTATACATGCTATGTACACTGTATACGAACACCCATGATCCTCTTCAGTGCCTAAAATTGAACTGTCGCTACCATTTGGTAACAAAAGTGAGCGAAGTTATTTTGTTTCGTCTTTGATCTGCTCCTGTCTAAGTTCATTTTGCGGAATGGTAACCCCATAACAGAGAAGCGCAGTTATTGAAACATCCACTGGAAGCTATCGGGTGCCATTTTCATTTGTATGTCTTCATTACAAGATAGACATAGATAGTTTGAATCAATCAATCGAGCTATGGGGGTCGAATCAGCAGCAATTAAGTGAAGGAATGTTGTGTTGTAAAGCATTACCCATGGTAGTCGATCTAGTTTAGTACAACGGTTTTATATACTACCTGAGCATATAGGACATACCTTTTACTCTGGTAAGCAGCAGATTTGTAGCAACCACTAGGAATAGAACGATGTTCATTGCTTCATCTAGTCGTTCAGCTACAAGAAAACGAAATTTCATAACGGGCTTTGTTCCCCTCTAATTCTTCTCCAACGAAGAACATAGGAAATTAACAGAAAATTATGGGCTAAACTGTAACACCTTTAATCTTTTCTCATATTTTGAAAGGTACTTATTTACAACTTATCACTTTTTTCCCTTGTCCTCCATTATCTAAACTCAGCTCATCATTATTATTGCAAACAAAAATATTGATTTATTCCCACATCACGGAAAATCTTGTTTATAGAGCAAAAATCACGTTTTAACTTGACGCTTATGAAATAAAACGTATTACCTCTAATCATCGCTGGGCGAATCAAAACAAACCGTGTCTTCCACATCCTAAAGACAACGATTATATATAATACGGTTTGCTTTTACGGTCAACTTGCAGTAAAACGGTTGTTGATTCTGGTGCATATCAATGCGACAAACAAATTAAAAATAATTATTTCCGTTCCCTGATGAGACGAAATTGCCAGCTTGCCAATTCTCGTAGGTCTAAATAACGCGTCTATATGCCTACCTTTACTAAATCGTGTGGCAGTTGTCTAAATTCTTTCAGGAAAACATTGGTAGAACCTAGAGCAATGATACTACATGACCCATACTACATTACCCTGTAGTACCCTCCCGTAATTTATGATCAGTAAGTTTTACAATCAGGATAGGTGTCTTACAATTAAGCGATTACGGTTTCCTTTCTCTCACAATTTAGTATCTCCATGTGAGAATGGCCCAGTTTTAAATTGTGGGACGATTTTCCAATTATAATAAAGTAAGAAAAGATAAACGCTCGTTTAAGCTATATATCTCTATATCTCTTTGTCTTACCCTGATCAAACACGGTTGTGAAGAATGGATTTCAGAAGCTATGAATGCCAGCAATATACGAATACATAACGGAACATTTTCGTTCACTGTCATAGAGCAGGAAACTTATTAAACGCAAACCTTTTCTATGAATAAATAACGAAAATCTTTCTTTTGTTGACAACCGTTTGAAATAAAGATCTTTCCTGTAATGGTAAACAATTTCTAATAATGGTATACTTGTCACAATTTTTCCCATGAAATATTATGTCATGGTATGAAATAACGTGGTTATCACTTGTACTTCGTTTTCACCATTCATACAGTTTGCATATAATTGAGATCCACTTCCAATGTAAGCCTGTAGACCTAAGATATATAAAGTAAAGTAAAGTACATAAAGTAAAGTAAAGTAAAGTAAAACTTTATTACACAGGGTAGCCCATTCAGCTCTAAGGCTGGTCTCCATAGGGGCCCCGTATCTTAAAAAATTAATTTACATCAAGAATTTTCAAGAACTATTACATTTAAAAAGCCTAATAAAAATACAATAACAGAATTTAAGAACTACATTAGAAAGCCTAAACATAAAATGCAAAAAAACATTTAAAACCTTAAGTGTCAACTCTACCAAACCATAAAATTTCAATTCTTAACCGGCTTTATCGTGGTTATCACCAGCTCTTGTTTTCATAACAGCACGACATGCCAAGTCGCTTTTTTCTCAAGGTTATGAAGTCATGGGGCGCAAAAATCCGAAATACTCAGGTGTCAAATGGAAGGTTTTCCACTTCAGTAAACCGGTCTCGTCCCATTGGCAAACGCAGATTTCCGCCATCTTGCCTTCGACATCTGACAGCAAAGGAAACTGGGGGAGCCGAGCGTCTCACCGAAATGAAATGCCAAATGGAACAGAAAATTTCCGGTAATTCCGATATTTCGGGAAAATGGGCAACCTCGAGAGGTTGACCAAAATTTTCGAGATGAACTTTCCGGAAATTACCGTTCCATTTACCTCTGAAACGAAAATTCCGGAATTTTTGACCAAAATGGATCGCGCCCATGGCATTTCCCTTTGAAGTGTCCGTAAAACCTAACCGGTACCAAAATCTTTTCTGTTCTTCTACAAACTAGCAAAAATTTAGTTGTTACTTTAATTCCTAACGGTCACTTCTGAAGATGTATGTCGAAACATACGAAACGTCAAGTTAAACGATATAGTTTGTTTTCCAACAATGCGTTTTATTGTCATGTTTATCACCGCAGTTTGTGTGTTATTTCTTGTTAAGCTGCGATGGCCAAAGACAAAGAGTATTTACGATACTGTTTATGTGCGGTATGGTCAGGAGACGCTGAAACTTGTCAGGGATTACAAGAAGGATCTATAACGCTTCAACAAAAACATCACTGGATATTGGCGGATTCTTACAGAAATGCAGGTTGTGCCACATTTACCCTAAATTCTTGGATTTTAAGTTCAGCTGTCGTGAGTTTCAAGTCACTTCAGCTTGCTGTCGCTTCAAGGAGGATTTACTGAAGTACGAACTAAATCGTGAAATGTCTGCCCGTCACAAATTCAAGGAGTCTTACGAGCCCGTCTTACGAGCGGGCTCGTGCCTCTCTTCAATCTGTCTTATCCCCGCTTGATTTCAACCACATTTGCTCTACGCAAGAAAGCAAAGCATCCAAGTTGAAGGATCGCCAATCGCGCTAGTGAAATCCAATAATTCAAAACGGAAATGTGGAATACCACTTGTATCAAACTTGAACAGTGATGATATCATCTTCAATTAATATTCATATCGGTTTTGACAGAGGCTGAGAAAATGGTATTAGCGAGAGGATTACGTTTCTGTCTACCACCCAAAAAAGTGGATGGATATGATGTCAAATGTTCGTTTGAATTGCTTTTCCGTGATCTTAAGAGATTCGGGCCACCTTTGACAACTGAAAACCAAGACAGACTCAGATATCAGCTGAAACAGATATCTAATGGCTACCGTCTATGCGTATGATTTCTCAAAAACAGAAACACATTCTTAGCAAAGAGGAATGGGAAGCCCTGACTGATTTGCGAAAAGATGACAGCATTATAATCACAAAAACCGGATAAAGGGAACGGGGTTGTAATCATCAACAAACTTGATTACTTGAATAAAATGAAACTGCTGGTCTCAGATGAAACAAAATTTAAAAGAACCCTACGAAGTCTAGAGAAGACAGCTTAATATCTTATCTTCGCAAACTAAAGAAGGGCAAAATCATCGATGATGCCACCCTCCATAAGATACTACCATGTGGATCTACTCCTGGTGTCCTCTGTGGCCTTCCTAAGGTTCATAAAGCTGGTTGCCTTTTTCGCCCAATTGTTTCCTCTATAAACACAACTACAATCTGGCATCATATCTTGTACGCATACTTCAGCCCATCTCCACGAATCAGTTGACAATAAAGGACTCTTAGTTTTGCGGACTGGGCCAAGACGTATAACCATAACAACGAAGTGATGTGCTCGTTTCACGTTAGTTCATTATTTACGAACGTTCCACTTAATGAGACAATAAAAATTTTTCGTGACAAATTGTATGCCCTCCCCGATCCGCCAACACCGCCCCACTCAGTCTTGAAAGTTCTGCTTGAGTTTGCCACTAGGAAGAACCATTTCATTTTGATGGCCAATACTACGACCAAATTGACGGTGTGGCTATGGGCTCTCCTTTAGGTCCTGTTTTGGCCAATTCTTCATGTGCCATTTTTTGAAGAGAAATGGGTCCTTAACAACAACGCTCGCCCTTCTATTTGGTTTCGATACGTTGACGATACCTTCACCTTGTTCGACAGTAAAAGCACAGCAACTCAGTTTCTACACTACCTCAATAACTGTCACTCAAATATCAAATTCACCGTTGAATTTGAAGAAAACAATACAATCCCTTTCCTGGTCATTCTCATCAAACGCCACAGTCAAACTTTCTCAACATCCATCTACCGAAAGAAGACCTTTACCGGCCTGTACACAAAATGGGACTCCTTCACACCTAGGAAATATAATGTATCAGTCAATTCCAAAAGCGCCCATCCCCCCCCCGGGTGTACCCCGGGTATATGATCCGAAATTTGTCCCGCACGGTGGGGCATTTGACTATCGGCTAAACATTGGTTGGCGGTTGCCAGCTAAAGGGTTTCGCGTGTCTTTCCCGCGCAAATAATAGAGAGCTTAAGCAACGACGATGGCAACGGCAACGAAAACTTCACTTCAAAATGTAACTTCTCTTTATTGTAACTCTTTCGTGATTATTCCAACTTTTTTAACTTGTAAAATGCTGGCGAACTATCCTGGAGTTAAATTAGTAAAAACGGTAAAAGAAAGAAGAGTTCACCGTTATACGCTCACGTTCTCCACAAAACCTAAAATTTGGTCATTTGCTGAAGACGGCAATGAAATGTACCAAAATGTAAAACGCACGTGCAGAGCGATTGTTTTTGCTCATTAAGCCTATTGTTTTGTGGCGTTCTCGTTGCCGTCGCCGTTGTCGTTGCTTAAGCTCTCTATTAGAGAGCTTAAGGTGCTATGGTCCCCTAGAAAATGTATGGAAATCATAGCTTTTTTACTAAAAGTGAGTTGGGGGGTGGGGGTATTAAATCCCTTATTTCTCCAAAGATTTTGATGGAGGACTGGGTATTGTTATGCATGTATCTTGTCACGTGACAGCTGATCACGTGGCTATACTCGGCTCATTTGAACTCACTCTCTGGTCGGCCGAATCATTTACAGAATTTGTCTTGGAATGTGTCAAAATTGCCCTTAATTACTGTGTTTTGGGTCATTTGCTGGTGCCGGAGCTCATCATCAAGGGCTGAGAAGGCTTAAACCTTGCCAATTCCAAAGAACCGCTTATTGGCACTGCGAATACAACAAACGTTGTTCGAATGCTCGCTTGAATCTGCTGACAGTTTGTTGTTCGTGGACAAGGGGCCTAAAAGCAGATGTGCCTTGTCTCACCGGGCACAAATATTCACTGGCGGAAGTTTCATTGAATGCTGAAGGTGCCCGAACAACTTTTGGTGCAGGATTGAAGCCTGGTCTGAGACTTAAAAGAAAATGGTAAATTGTTTCGGAAGAGCCTTTCCCGCTCAAAGATATGTGGACTCTCCCAGGATGCAACGGGGGCAGATTCTTGCTGTTTGGCTTCTTGGTTGAGGTTGCTGATAAAAAGGGAGCTGAGAGAGGTATTGTTTGCCTTTTCCCCTCAAACTTCCTCTTTAATTTGGAAGCAGAAAAGCTGTTTTGTAATGTTTACTCTCTGAATGAAGGATTCAGTCGTAAAAAAGATTTGTTCAGACTGCTCGTTTGCGAGGTAAGATTTTCATTTAATTTATGCACTAGTTTTGAGCTGATATGTTGTTTACATCCCATCTGTACGCTATTACTTTGCTGGAGAAGTGCACTGTCATGTCTGTTTGATTTTTTTTCCCTTTTCTCCATGTGTAATAAACACTTTTGCTGTGATATTGCTGGAAAAGATGGCAAAACTGACCGTGAACGTGACCCTATGCAGGTTTGAAATTTGAAACTGGCATGGAATTTGTAGATGGCAACAATTATTTACTTTTCATGATTTTACTTTTATCAATTTTTTGGGACCAAATTAGAGGTACACAAACCTTCTATGCAATGAACTAAAATAAAGCCAATCTGTTGAATTGTTCTTTCATAACATTTGAAAAATTGATGGTAGGTATAGGCAGAAAACACCCATTTTTGGCAAAGTGAAACTTTGAAGATTTTACTTTCTGCAAATAACAAGAGTCAGTCCACAAGTGTAGGCTCATACCATAGATCTATACAAAGATAATTGGTAAAAAATTGTTTCTTGCCTCACTGACTAAGCATTTTTGCTCCTTTCTTGTTTGACAAAAGCTTGTTCTGTTACCATGGCAACAAGAGGCTCAAACATCATTGTGTTTGTCATCATTCATGGCAACGAGTTGCGTGATGGTGGTTTCTCCTGCATGAGCTTTATTTTGGAGAAAAAAGTAGTCTAGGGTACATAGCACCGACGACGACGACGACGGCGACGGCAATGAAAACGTCATTTCAAAATCTAACTTTTCGTTATCGTAACTCTTTCGCGATTATTCTAACTTCTTTAACTTATAAAATGTATGCAAACTATCCTAGAGCTAAATTAGGAAAAACGGCGTTGAAGTTGAGAAAAAGAAAGCAGAGTTCATCGTCATACTCTCACGTTCTCCACGAAACCTAAAATTTGGGTTTATCTCGGTGTAAAAACCTGGCGAGGTTTTCTTTGTTTTATGAAGTATTGTCTTGCTGTACGCCATTGTTTAGAATGTTTTGTTTTCTTTGTTTTACGTCATTCGTGAGTTTCACAGGTTTTTACACCGAGGTAGAGCCGAAAATTTTGTCATTTCACGTTGTTGTTTTGCTGAGGACAGTTACTGTAAAGAAATGTACCAAACCGTGTAAAACGCACGTGCAGAGCGATTGTTTTTGCTCATTAAGGCTATTGGTTTGTGACGTTCTCGTTGCCGTCGCCGTTGTCGTTACTTAAGCTCTCTAATCATTCATTCACCACGGGAGCCGCTTCGCTCACATCGCTTCAAGATTCAGCGTAGGTTTTCCGTTGTTTACTAAATATACGGTTGATATGCCTTTATTCAAAGTTTGGGGTGCTGACAAAAGGGATCGGAAGAGAGTTTTGGCATACAAAGGTAAGCGATTTTAGAAAACAAATATTCATTACGAGCGGGGAGCGTGGCAAAATGCTTCATGCAACGAGTGATTTGCTATAGATTTACACTTAATTTTCCCTTTTTGAGGGCCCGACGGTGGGGCATTTGACCGTCTTAACTGGAAACACAGTGGGGCATTTGCTCAAAATTTTTCAAAAAGGTCAAATGCCCGAGTGTTTGCCCGGGGGGCGCTTTTGGAATTGACTGATGCATAAATTAAACCTCATCCTCACGCTCACTTTTCGTTGTTTCCGCATCTGTTCGTCACCTTCTCTGTTGCGGTCTTGTTTAAATGAACTGAGAAAGTTGTTGTTACAAAACGGTTACCCTGCTGGTGTTGTCGATTACAACATTAATGATGTTCTGAACAGGCAACAAAACAGACCGAAGATTCCAACCACCACAGTCCCCAAAAAGGAAATAATCTTAGTTCTACCTTATTTAGGAGCACAAAGCAAAATTATTACCAAACAGCTGAAGGCCCGCATTAGTAAATTTTATGGCTGCATTGATCTTAAGGTTATTTTCCAAAGCGCTCATCGCATTACGTCTCTTTTTCCCTACAAAGATAGAATTAACCGTTCCCAAATGTCAAAAGTTGTTTATAAGGCTAGTTGTTGGGACTGCCAGGATTTCTACATTGGAAAAACAAAACGCAGATTGCATGACAGAGAAAATGAACATTTTAAAGCGATTACTGCTATCGCAGACCACGTCACGTCAACTGGTCACAACTTTTAAAAATGGGACCTCTTTGAGATATTAGCAAAAGGTCGGTCAGATACTCATTGCAAGATAAAGGAGACTCTACTAATTAGAGAATTGAAACCTACCTTAAATGAAAATGTAAGCAGCGAAAAGCTGTATCTCTATTAGTTTGCATCTTTTATATGCAAATTATTTTTAGCTTCTGTCAAGGTTATTGTTAATTAGTTACTTATCTTAAATTTAAAATTTAGCTGTTACTTCAATTTCTAACGGTCACTTCTGAAGATGTATGTCGAAACATACGAAACGTCAAGTTAAACGATATAGTTATATTTTTGTTTTCCAACAATGCGTTTTATTGTCATGTTTATCACCGCAGTTTGTGTGTTATTTCTTGTTAGTTACGATGGTCAAAGACAAAGAGTATTTACGATACTTGCTTTCTACTGTCAGCCCCTCCCCCTGCGTGGTGCCTGTTTTAGTGATACTTCAAACAGGTAACATATAAGTTCATTTTGATCAATGGAAGCCCAATCATAATGGTCTAGTTTTGTTACGTCACTTGACTGAAACTGTTTCCTATTGTCTGTTGCTAGAGGGATGTAAGCCCTGAGGGAATGCCGATTTAAACGAAATCGCCAAATATTTCATGTGGTTTACTCTCCTCGCAAAAAACCTTTCTTTCCTCCCACTGTTTTGCAAACGCAGCTTTTGTATGAAAAGAGGTATTGAGAAATAATTTCAAGGCCTAAGGAAAAAGGGAAAACCCCAGTGAAAGATTCCGATCCCTTTGACATTATTGAGAAGATTGCTTCAAACCGCACAAAAAAGAAAAAACAACAAAAACTAATCGAAGGGTTATGTAATATTACTTAATTGAAGGGTAGTATTATTTATTACTGAAACTTATGATATGAATGTATTTGAAAAGAAAATCATTTCTTAATAAAACTTACTGTATTGTAATTATTTTGTTTTGACACATTTGAATCTCTCAACTGGGGGGAAGGGAAAATCCAGATATTTGCTCCACTTTTTGTTTCTGGAAAGAAGATGTCCTCCGTCAACTGCATAAACGACATTAGGGGTGTTTATACGAGAGAAAATAAGCCGCGGCTTACTCTGGTCGCGGCTTACATAAGACGCGAAAGGAACCATTTATACGAGTAAAAACTCCTAGACCAGGATAAGCCGCAGCTTGGGAAAGCCATGAACGTAGATTTTGTACCATTTATACGGAGTGTTCGCGTCTTATGTAAGCCGTGGCCAGAGTAAGCCGAGGCTTATTTTCTCTCGTATAAACGGCCCTATTGTGTTTCGCGGACGAAAAAGAACATTAATGTAGTGATGATGGAATTGGATCAGATCCCACGTTTTGTTTCACACATTTCATTTCCATAGTCTCTGAATGGCGTTCAGAACTTCATAGTAACACTGGGATGGCAATCAGAGACAACCAGACCTCTAACCGTTTTTGAAGGCCTGGGCAGAGGAAGAAGACTAGAGAAGGCGGATGTGATGATTCGTGAGTAAAGATCGTCTCTATATTTAGTATCCGCTCGTTTTTGGAATTGACGGATGTCATGATTCGACCGGGCTTGATTCTCTGAACCGTTTAGAAAAGATTGCAGTATATTTCTCTTGTATGCACCTGGTAGCAGATAAAGTCCTGAAAGTAATCTTTTTTATCTACGCGAACGCTGACGGGTGAAATGAAATGCAAATTAAGACTCTTTTAGTCTCATTCACGACCCGTATTTATTAGTATAAAACATTCTTACGCTATGCAATTATTTATAGAATTCACTAAAAACATAGCCTTTCAACATTCCAAGGGCGGCTGATCATGAAAGGCGTGATTGCCACTTTTATCTACAATGCGGTTGCAAATCAGTATTTTTGGGTCCAGCGGGCTGTTTTACTTAGAGGAAGGATATCCCTTGGAAGTTCCCAATCCTGATCTCATTTCCACTACCTTATGCAAGCCAAGCTAACAACAAATCACAAAAAATATCTCGTGTCTCTTTCTCCTAAGATGGTCTGTAATAGCTGCGCTGCTGTTGCTGTTCGTATTGCTGTCTTCTATACCGTATTTCCTCTTCATCATATCCATATCCGCCATCTTCATTGCCATGTATGTCGTCGTCATCATCATCTGGAAAATCCTCGTCACCATACGGCATGTCCCCATACATTTTTCGCCTTCGGTTTGCCGATTGCACGGAAGAACCTCCATTAAATAACTCTATCATGAAAATGTAAGTTAGTTTCACGCCTCAATAAGGGGGCTTATTTCAAATCTTAAACACACCATTTTCGTCTTCAAAAAGCTTTTGTACGAAACGGAAACAACTACAGTGAAACTTTATAATTTAATAAATAGCAGCAAACTGTATTGTGTATTTGAGTTGTTTAAAAAGAAACCCACTGGGCCGCATGAAGTGGATTTTGATAAGAGGAATAGGAGGGACTAATTACAAAATCTCGTATCCTAAGGGGGGGGGGGGGGGTTGGGGCTTATTAGAGATAGGGGGGCTTATTACAAAAACCGACTTCCAGATGGGGGCTTATTAGAGAGGGGGGTTAATAGAGACGGGGGGTTTAATAGAGCTTTTACGGTAGATTGTATTCAACCAGTTCTCGCAATCAATTATAGAGCGTGGTGAGTTGTTCGTAGCATTCACCGTTTGCCTTAAAGTTAATTCGCATTTAACGAGCAGTTCTCCTACAACAGCGCATTTTGTCTAAATCACAGTTGCACGTATTCACTAAACTTCAATGACTAACATTATTAGCAATCGTTAAACGCGCGAAGAAATTATCGCTAAATACGATTAACAAACCTGACGTTCTCGATAAATTTAAATGACCCTATTCATGATGTTTAGCGGCATCGAGTATATAATTAATATATAATCATATCTAAGATTAGTCAGATAGTATTTCAACTAAACGAAGCCATAAAATCAAAGAAATATAATATAAATAATATAAAATTGCCATACTTACCTAAAAGTGTAAGAGAAACACAAGAACATAATACAACCACAACAGCACCTCTCATAATAAATGTGTTTTCCAGGTTGCTTTCCAATAACTTGTAAATTTAAAGTGAGTAGAATTTTCCGTCGACTACACAGTAAGTTTGAAACACAGTCAAGTTTACGGAAATGAAGACCTGGTCCGGTTTTATAGGTTTCCAACTGCATAAATTAGTGCAGTGTAAAGACTGTTTACTTTATAGAGCTGGTTTCTAATTATTTCGTTTCAGGTTGTTATGGTGATTTTTTAAGAAACAAGAAAGGTGCGGAATCCACTTGTAAAATTTCCAGTCAAAGATGAAGGTGTCATTCTAGATACTGACATGCAATTTTTGCTAAATGGCCTTTATGATTATTGGGCAAAAAAAGATAAGAAAATAATTGCTTATTGTATTTTTGCTACGTAATCTCTTCCTCGGCCAGTGACTATAAAACACAAACAAACTCGGCAAAAATCGGCTTCTCGTTGGTGCGCAGTATGTAAGTCAGTATACAGCGCTTTGTTTAATGACCCTCCGCAAATTAGAATGCGCAGGGTTTCTTTTTCTTTCCTCTCTCTTTTTTAGATTTTTCGACTATTTATAGTCATATCATCACCTTAAGCAAATGTTTATTTGACTACAATGGCTATTTCCAACAATCACGCATTTCTTTCACGAGAACATATGAACCCACAATTGACCTGCTCCCAACACTACAGTGGCTTCGTAGCTCAGTTAGTTAGAGCATCGCACCGGTATCGCGAGGTCACGGGTTCAAACTCCGTTGAAGTCCTGAATTTTTTCCAGGCTTCTTTTCGCAATTGCATAAATTGCGTTCAACACTGCGAGCATTCTTCATTTGAATCCGTTTTCCGTTGGATTCTCTGCTGGAATGTTCCACTACCACGATATACTGATTTCCTTCTCTGTTTCTGACAGCATTTTGTTGGGGAGAATTTGAAATGCCACCAATATAATTAAATGCGGCACAAGAATGTGATAAGTGTAACAAATACCTTTTATGTCAAAGTCTATTACTCACACCTGTCAAACTTATAAGCAAATTAGACTGGGACATGTGGGCTGTGGCGAACCGCGCAAACAAAATCATTTGCATAATTATTGCGACTGAACCTTACTGAGTTTTGATTTGAA
The DNA here is from genome assembly GCA_016490735.1 of Pachyseris speciosa. NCBI lineage: Eukaryota > Metazoa > Cnidaria > Anthozoa > Scleractinia > Pachyseridae > Pachyseris > Pachyseris speciosa. The sequence goes on along the minus strand of JAEMWC010000011.1, from coordinate 2,504,801 downwards.
TTCCCTTACGCAAACCCTAGTATTATATTTCTCCATGGTAAACGGAAAAGAAGTTGGCCAGATTGAAGGCAAGAAACGTGGCGCTGAGGGAAAAGGTGCTGTGGAAGAAGAGCATTCTCTGAAAAACTCGAAAGAAATTAACAGTACAACACAAAATTTACACCAAAGACTGAAGACATTGGAGTCCAGAATAGAAGTCGTGCGGTTAGACTTCAGAAACAAGTTGAAGGATTAAGAGCGCGTATGGAAAATATAAATGCAAACGTGAAGACTGTGCAAGGACAAATGAGGATCAGTACGAAAACGCATGGAATTGTCGACGAAAATGAAACGACTCATTAGCATCGTGAAACATGTGGCCCATTGACGCCAGTCGCACCTGTTGTGGATGAACAAACGCGTGGATTGAATCGAATTCTGGAAGATAACCCTTAAGTTTAAGCTTTTTGCCGAGCAGAGGGTCGAACAAAGAAGCGACGAATTTAATATCAAGTGCTCGTGAAAAGCTAAGAACCTCTGTTCGTCGAATGCTTTGTGGCTGTCATCGAAAAATATTTATTTAAGTACCGCGTATGAATGAAATCGCTTTCAAAAATGAATAAAGGAGACGTATTGAGATTGAATATCAAATCAAAAACGTAAAAGAAATGAAGCTAAACAAATGAAACATCTCCTTGTATGAAAGGACCGCCACATGGGGAGGAGGTGGCTACCTTCGTGAAGTGGCAAAAAGTTATAAATACAGTGACATGCTCGGCCCGTGGGATAAAGTCTAAGTCCATTTGTCTATTAGTCTTTTCGAAGCGAAACCTTAACAACTTAACGCTTCGCCAGACAAACCGGCTCACTAAATTAACTTGATGGTATTCCTGGAGGATGACATGAATCTTTCAGATCACAACGTTTCGTTAACATATGAGAGATTACTTAAAATGCAACCTGTACACCAAATTTCAGAGATCGGGACCGAAGCGTTTTCGAGTAAGAAGCGAGAGAAGTTCGGTTTCTACGGGCTCTTTCGCGGGAAAAATACAGACTGTGTACCACGAAAATCCTTGTGCGTGTTCGTGTTTAATTCCCCAAAGAGTATATTGTTGACAGATCTGTCAAATCATGCTATCTTTAACGTGATAGATGAGATCGTTCAGGATGGAGAAATAAAACTGTTGTCTTTGCAAAAGACATCCTTTTTGCAACCAGCTCACCAACAAATGAGAAGAATTTTCAATTTTCCTGGAATTCAGAACGGGTTACGTCGCGTGATACAACGAACAGCTCTATTGAAGCCAGAAGGAACAGCAAAGAAGTGCCGGCGGCGAAAACCTATTGTTCACTATTTGGCATTCCCTGCGGCTGTAGCTTGCGCTCCATGTCTTTCAGTCTTCGAAATTTACGGCCGTCGGCTTGCGTTCCACATCTTTCAATCTTCAAAATTTACAGCCATTGGGATCGATGAACGATGGGCGAACTCATGCGAGAGAATCATTCAACCAGTTTCTTCTACATGTAGTTTCAAAATGTTCAAGCGTATTCGAAAACCACATCTAGAGCCTCAGGCTTCGTGAAGGCTTCGTGTGAGCAGCCCTTTTGTCACTGTCCAGCATAAATAAATCTATAGGTGTAATACAATAAAGCTTTCTATCTCTTCGCTTCAAAAAATAAATCTCTAGTACGATTCACGCACATTCAAAATCGAATGGCTGTCAACACATGCTGACAAAAGGCGAGCGAGGTGTCGTTGCTAGGTGAAGCGTTCATATCACACTGTGATTGGTTTCGCGGGAAAAATGGAAACACAAACATGGAGAATGTACCCATATTTGGAGGAATATTTTGCGTTTTACCGCTGGTTTTAACTAGTGTAGACACAGAAAACATGGCTGCCACTGAAATACAACAGCATCGGTCAAAATTGAGCGATTTTCTGAATTTATGGCCGATTTTCAGGCAAAAAAGGCTAATAAAATACGACCAGAGGACGCGTTTATTTAGTTTACTTCTGGAAGATGTATCGTTGAGGTTTGAAACTTGGCAGGGCTGAACTACACAGGAAAACGAAACTTTTCACCGCAGTGCGCACTCGAGAGTAGAACAGCACATGAGTGAGGAGAACTTGAATTTTAGGAAGGTAAAATTTCTGACTTTTTCTCATTACAACATAAAAAATCAAAATGACAATGCGCACTGCGGTGAAAAGTTGAGTTTTTGTCCATTTTAATCGTGTTCCAAATCTCAGAGCTAAATAATAAATTCCACTTTAGATTTAATCATTATTGTGAATTTGCTTGCAGATGACCACAC
>JAEMWC010000011.1:2467500-2495000 GCA_016490735.1 Pachyseris speciosa | reverse complement strand
TTTCAAGTAACAATATAACCCTATAGACGAAGCTTCAGTCAATAATTATTGGCTTGTCTCTAATAAACTTACATTGAATGCAACTGAATTTATGCTTATTGGATCAAGGCAGCGATTAAATACTCTTCCGAGTCCCCGAATCTTACCATGGGCGGTGAATGCGTGTACAATGCGTGTACCTTAGTGCCAACCGTTTTCCTACGACATTGGAAAACGGAATTCGAACTTCCATTTTCGTTTTCCGTTTTCCTACGACATAGGAAAACGGAATTCGAACTTCCATTTTCGTTTTTCGTTTTTCCTACGACATTGGAAAACCTCAATTCGAACTTCCATTTTTGTTTTCCGTTTTCCTACGACATGGGAAAATGGAATTCGAACTTCCATTTTCGTTTTTCGTTTTCCTACGACTTGGGAAAACGGAATTCGAACTTCCATTTTCGTTTTCCATTTTTTTACGACATGGGAAAACGGAATTCGACTTCCATTTTCGTTTTTCGTTTTCCTAACACATTGAAAAACGGAATTTGAACTTCGATTTTCGTTTTTCGTTTCCGTATTTTTGTCATTTCTGTATTTCACCTAAACAAGAAGAGTGTCGGCCCTTCCTGTGAATGAGCACAAGAAAATGAAATTATTATGGAGTTACAAATGACGGAATGAAATTGCTTTTTAGGTCCCACTATTAAGTTAAAAAATTTCAATAGGCTGTTTAGACCTAGATATAAATGTAACGTAAATATCGCATTTTTCTAAATATCTCGAAATATTTTTCTAAATATCTCGAAAAAGTTTTAAATATCTCAAAAATGTCTGGCTTTATTTTCATAAATATTACAGTAACAACCTCAAAGAGTAGCCCGTCTAAAATGGCAACACAAATTTCAGCATGTCAGCAAATGTCCTTGTACAGAATACAACAAAACTCTAAACGATTTTACATAAAGTCGGCCTTAGACTTATTTTAGTACCCAGTGGCCTCCAAGAAGACTAGGGCAGTGCAGTTAAAGCAGAGTTGACGATTATTTACTCGGGCATTAGCGCTGCCTCTACGCGGTCTAAAAGGGAGACTATTGTATGGTTTGTGTGTGAGTTAGCTTCAGGTTCAGAGGGTACGTCATTTGGAACTGTAATCACTGCATCTGACCTTTCAGCATCAGCATCCGCCATTCTGTTGAACGGACAATCGCTAACATAAGACACATGGCATACATTATAAATGGAGAATACTGACACTGAATCCGATTACTGCAGGCCTATATGAGGTGATTTGTTTGAATTTCTGTCACTTTAATGGTAATGCCCCAATTAACATTGAACCAAGTAGCTTTCTTTGTCAATTTTCCTAGGAACATGATTTAAATAATTTTTCCTTATCAAATTCCGAATATAATTTTTTTCTAAATATCATGGGTTGTTCTAAAGATCTCAAAAAATACCCGGATATTTGTATCTAGGCCTAAGGCCTTTCATGATAGATTTGGAATATAACCTCGTACTACGATGTTGATCAGTCAACTGTGCCTTCAGCAACGGACGTCATGATGATGATGCCATGATAACTGCAAAACCTTTTTACACTTCGCAAACTACAGCCTCTTAGATTCGGGTGACGGTTCTTGATTACCTCAAGATCAGAAGGTCTTCATAGCTGTTATTTAAATGTCCGCAATAAGAAAACGGCGCGACCGAAAGACTTCATCAAAGGGTATTTTCTAAGGCGGTCATCTTGTTTCTTATCATCCGAGGTTTGTTAGCGACAGAAAGTGCCAACATTCTTCTGGTTCAGGTGAACTAGGATTCACATAAGGATTTATATAAAGGAAGTTGGAATATACGACCGCTAAACGAGGGAGCATCTAGGAGGTGGTGGGGGGAGGCATGCTCCCTGGGAAATTTTGAAATGTTGGAGTCAACCAGTTACGTCAAAAGGAAGGAAAATGGAAAAGAGATCGACATTATTTTATCGATGCGCATTCGAGTTTATATTTACAAATCTATGTTAAATTCACTTGATGTGACTTTAGCAATTGAGGTCAGCAGGCTGAACAGGCTTGCTTTTTTATGCTTTTTTGTGCTTCATAAAAAAATTGAAGAAACAAGCAACTAACTATAGCAAGAAGCACACCAAAGCTTATCTTAGAGTCCCCAGTGATGCATGCCGGACTGCAGATCCAAAATACGCTCAATTTGCGGCTGCGAGCGACATGCTCTATTGTGTTTATTGTTTTACATTACCAGGTCCTGCCTTATCTTATTTTTTCAGCACGTTTCTGTGGTAACCGAAAGTTTTTAGACGTTAATGTCTTAATTTTAGGGGGTTCGACCGAAGCCCCCGAGCCAACCTTAGTTCCGCCCCAGGAAATACAGAAATGACAAAAACACGGAAGCGAACTGGACGAAAATCAAAGTTCAAATTCCAGTTTTCATTGTCTTAAGAAAACGAAAGACGAAAAACGAAAATCGAAGTTTGAATTCCGTTTTTCAAAATATTAGGAAAAACGCAAATGGAAGTTCGAATTCCGTTTTCCCATGTCGTAGGAAAACGGAAAACCCAAATGGCAGTTCGAATTCCGTTTTCCCATGTCGTAAAAAAATGGAAAACGAAAATGGAAGTTCGAATTCCGTTTTCCAATGTCGTAGGAAAACAGAAAACGAAAATGGAAGTTCGAATTCCGTTTTCCAATGTCGTAGGAAAACGGTTGGCACTAAGGTGCACGCATTGTGTACCTTAGTGCCAACCGTTTTCCTACGACATAGGAAAACGGAATTCGAACTTCCATTTTCGTTTTCCGTTTTCCTACGACTTGGGAAAACGGAATTCGAACTTCCATTTTCGTTTTCCGTTTTCCTACGACTTGGGAAAACAGAATTCGAACTTCCATTTTCGTTTTTCGTTTTCCTACGACTTGGGAAAATGGAATTCGAACTTCCATTTTCGTTTTCCGTTTTCCTACGACTTGGGAAAACGGAATTCGAACTTCCATTTTCGTTTTCCGTTTTCCTACGACATGGGAAAACGAAATTCGAACTTCCATTTTCATTTTCCGTTCACCTACGACTTGGGAAAACGGAATTCGAACTTCTATTTTCGTTTTCCGTTTTCCTAATACATTGAAAAACGGAATTCGAACTTTGATTTTCGTTTTTCGTCTTTCGTTTTCTTAAGACATTGGAAAACGGAATTTGAACTTCGATTTTCGTCTTTCGTTTCCGTGGTTTTGTCATTTCTGTATTTCACCTAAACCAGAAGAGTGTCGGCCCTTCCTGTGAATGAGCACAAGAAAATGAAATTATTATGGAGTTACAAATGACGGAATGAAATTGCTTTTAGGTCCCACTATTAAGTTAAAAAATTTCAATAGGCTGTTTGGACCTAGACACAAATGTCACGTAAATATCGAATGTTTTTAAATGTCTCGAAATATTTTTCTAAATATCTTGAAAACGTTTTAAATATCCCAAAAATATCTGGCTTTATTTTCATAAATATTACAGTAACAACCTCAAAAAGTAGCCTCTCAAATGTCCTTATACAGAATACAACAAAACTCTAAATGATTTTACATAAAGTCGGCCTTAGACTTATTTTAGTACCCAGCGGCCTCCAAGAAGACCGGGGCAGTGCAGTTAAAGCAGAGTTGACGATTATTTACTCGGAGCATTAGCGCTGCCTCTACGCGGTCTAAAAGGGACACTATTGTATGGTATGGTTTGTGTGTGAGTTAGCTTCAGGTTCAGAGGGTACGTCATTTGGAACTGTAATCACTGCATCTGACCTTTCAGCATCAGCAGTCTGCCATTCTGTTGAACGGGCAATCGCTAACATAAGACACATGGCATACATTATAAATGGAGAATACTGACATTGAATCTGATTACTGCAGGCCTATATGAGGTGATTTGTTTGAATTTCTGTCACTGTAATGCCAATGCCCTAATTAACATTGAACCAAGTAGCTTTCTTTCTCAATTTTCCTAGGAAAAAAAACATGACTTGAATAATTTTTCCTTATCAAATTCCGAATATAATTTTTTTCTAAATATCATGGGATGTTCTAAAGATCTCAAAAAATACCCGGATATTTGTATCTAGGCCTAAGGCTTTTCATGATAGATTTGGAATATAACCTCGTACTGCGATGTTGATCAGTCAACTGTGCCATCAGCAACGGACGTCATGATGATGATGCCATGATAACTGCAAAACCTTTTTACACTTCGCAAACTACAGCCTCTTAGATTCGGGTGACGGTTCTTGATTACCTCGAGATCAGAAGGTCTTCATAGCTGTTATTCAAATTTCCGCAGTAAGAAAACGGCGCGACAAAAGACTTCATCAAAGGGTATTTTCTAAGGCGGTCATCTTGTTTGTTATCATCCGAGGTTTGTTAGCGACAGAAAGTGCCAACATTCTTCTGGTTCAGATGAACTAGGATTCATATAAGGATTTATATAAAGGAGGTTGGAATATACGACCGCTAAAGGCGGCAGCATCTAGGGGGTGTTGGGGGGAGGCATGCTCCCTGGGATATTTTGAAATGTTGGAGTCAACCAGTTGCGTCAAAAGGAAAGAAAATGAAAAAAGAGATCGACATTATTTTATCGATGCGCATTCGAGTTTATATTTTCAAAACTATGTTAAATTCAGTTGATGTGACTTTAGCAATTGAGGTCAGCAGGCTGAACAGGCTTGCTTTTTTATGCTTTTTTGTGCTTCATAAAAAAAATGAAGAAACAAGCAACTAACCGTAGCAAGAAGCACACCAAAGCTTATCTTATCGCCCCCATTGATGCATGCCGGACTGCACATCCAAAATACGCTCTATTTGCGGCTGTGAGCGACATGCTCTATTGTGTTTATTGTTTTACATTACGAGGTGCTGCCTTATCTTATTTTTTTCAGCACGTTTCTGTGGTAACCCAAAGTTTTTAGGCGTTAATGTCTTAATTTTAGGGGGTTCGACCGAAGCCCCCGAACCAACTTTAGATCCGCCCCAGAAAATACAGAAATGACAAAAACGTGGAAACGAAAAACGAAAATCGAAGTTCAAATTTCAGTTTTCATTGTCTTAAGAAAACGAAAGACGAAAAACGAAAACCGAAGTTCGAATTCCGTTTTTCAAAAAATTAGGAAAACGGAAAACGAAAATGGAAGTTCGAATTCCGTTTTCCCATGTCGTAGGAAAACGAAAATGGAAGTTCGAATTCCGTTTTCCCATGTCGTAAGAAAACGGAAAACGAAAATGGAAGTTCGAATTCCGTTTTCCAATGTCGTAGGAAAACGGTTGGCACTAAGGTACACGCATTCGGTGTTCCTGTGAATCAAGTACCCACTGCAAAATCCTTAGGTGTCTACATAGATGAAAATCTCAATTGGAGCTCTCACATTATGAACCTAACTAAGAAAATTGCCTCTGGTATCGGCGCTCTCAGAACAATCCGCCCATTCGTACCTCCCGAAACTCTTAAAGCTTCATAATCCTAAAATCCTAGCAGGGCCTCACTTTCTAGGTGAGGTAGGAGAGCCAAGTGTGGCCGCAGTAGCTCGGACTCGTCATCACCGCTGGAAGTCTACGCGAAAACCTTTTCTCGCAAGCGAACATCAGGACGAACGTACACAACACAGTTCTTTTCACCAACAACGAGCGGACTCGACAAAACAATTCGAGTAAACTTTAAATAATGGTACACCTTTTCTATCTCGTCCCTACAGCCAGTTTTATCATTGATCAACACGGCACAACATGTACTTGATGCTGACCAGAAACTGAAGCGGTCTTCGAGCTGTCCTTCTACGGGCAATTCTTGCCATTCGCGCATGCGTTGAATACAAATGGCCTCGCTCTCCGCATTAGTGGTACTGATTTGTCTGATCGTAATAAATATGACACGCAACTGTAGCTATGTGGCTCGCAACATTTCACCCTCATGTCTTCTTTGCGCGTGACCCACTCGCATGGCTAAGTTAGTCTAATTGCAGCCATTGCCGGAATGATTCAAAGTTTAATTGATGGCTTCGACACTGACAAGTGAAAAATGAAGCTCAGTTATTTGCTATTTTTGTACTGTGTATTGAAATACATATACAAGCACACCTGGATTATAATCCTCTTTATTTACCTTAGGGCGTTTCAATATAATACACTTGTGAAACATTTAAAGCATTTACAGTATTATCCGTTGATGCAAAGCTATACAATAGCGGTTCACATTGCTTCCCTTACTTGAAGCGGTCAGTTTCTCACAATCGTACCAGAATTACATGTAATATACATGGAATATACATTGTACGTAATAAATTACACCCGCAAAATCTATTATTTTTCGTTCTATTATACATACACCAGCGCGTTTTTAGTTGAAATATATATCCTTATGTTAGCCTAATTTATTTGCAGAACTGACACAAAGGCTATCCACAGAAAAGCCGCTAAATAGGTCATTCATAAGTTGATGATCATGAAAGTCTCATTTGTGAAGTAAATGGTATAATGATGCACATTGTCTTACCAGAATATACTCGTATTTTTCATGTTGTATAGGCTTAATAGCCACCAAATACTTAACTGAATTAGATAAAAACTGAGATACTTCCGGGCATAACTAAACATTAAGTTGTTATATTTGGTTACTTCCACGACATAATTGTTCAAGAGCAGATTACACGAGATTTCCAGAAAAAAATAATTTCTTCCCGTATTTACCAAATTACGTAATTTTACCGGTACATTGAAATAGTATCGTTGTTCATCAAATTTTGGAACAGGCGTTCCAGAAATTTGAATTGTCGGATTTTAATATGCATGCAACAAGGAGGATTTTTATACTTTGGTCTGTTCTAATTTGGTATATAGTTCCTTATTTTGCTCTCACCTTTTCTACTTTAAGACAACACACCAGGCTTAGAGTAAATTTACAGGTCCGCAAATGATCCCGGACCGCAAATGATCCCCAAAATGGACCACAAATGATCCCGGACGGCAAATGATCCCCATATTGGACCGCAAATGATCCCGAACAAAAAATAAGGAATGGCATGGATATATATAATTATTACACAGAAAAGACACGTTTTCTAATTTTTTTTTCCGCTTTTTAGTGGAAAATCTGTGATATTGCGTGACGTTCTGTCTGTTTGTTTATTTCAGGACACCGGTTGCGTAGTACAGTAGTTGTTGATGTAAAGACGCATGTTGTAATCGTGGACTGCGAGTTTCGCTTCATTCTTCTGTTTATTGTGTTGAACATCTTAGCACGTTCGAGAACATGCTTAATCGGATTTCATTTCTGTCGGGTATATGATCAACGCTTCGGTTAACGTGCCGGTTTTCGGTGAAAATCGAGCATCTAAATCAGTTGTACAACAAAGATATACGGAACATTCCGCAGTTGATTTCATTACCGTTTGAAATAAAAGTCTTTTGTTCGCTGAGCACTCTCATTTAAAATTGTATCAAGAATACTAGTAGTGTTTCTTCCTCACATTCGTGGGTGATCAGCCGACTGGCCTGACACAGACGAGAAACGCGGTGATGTAGTTGAAATCGGAGCAGGGGTCAAAGATCATCTGAAACTTGTCACCGCCGTGTGAGCATTATGCACCTGTCAATGGTTTCCCCGGGTGGGGGGAGGGGGAGGATCGGGCATACCCACGGGGTTTGACATAAAATTGCCTTCCCTGGGTTGGGACTTTGACTAATCTGTGTCGCCCCAAGGTCGGGAAGATTGTTAACATGGGGTTTATGGGGACAGTAGAAGTACCATACACAACGTAGAACCTACCTTCAAACCTGGCATTTTGGCGCGTTCGTATGGATCGGTGGGCGTTCACTGGATTTTGAAAAGGTGGGTGATGAGTTATTTACCATATTTCTCCGATCTTTTTATACGTTGTAATAACTTTTCTTCCTTGCACTATCAGCCGATAGATCGCTTTTTCGCCTTCTGGCGTTAACAGGGACCGCGCAAAGGGAGGGGCTGGGGGGCTTTAGCGCCCCCTCTTTTCAACAGTAAAAAGCAAGTAATACTATAATATATTACTTTTCTAATTAACATTTTACCGAAAACTGATTATTCTTGTTTTAAAACACCACTGTTTTGTTTGTTTGCTTGTTTGTTTGTTTGTTGTTGAAAGTATTTAAGTTTCACCACACAATGTTAGTTTTAATTTAAAAATTTTTCGGGGCAGCATGCCCCCGGACCCCCCCCCCCCCCCCCCTAGTTGACTCACGCTAACGCGTTCGAAGTGAGCCCCCCCTCCCCTCCAGTTGTAAACTTGCTGCGCGGGCCCTGGCTAAGTAAAGTAATTTAGACGTGATTTGAACCGTGTAAAATTTCCCAATTTTGTTAGGTGTGGAAACTTATGTATCTCAAGTACTCAGCCACATGGTAGCTGTAAAGATTCAAAATGCAAGTAGGAATTTGAGTATAGCAACGACCACGCCAGGTCCTGTGGCCAAGAGGAACTAAAAATTGCCAATGCTCCTTACATCTCATGGGTTGTGTGTGAGCAGTGTCTTGAATGGTACCATACCCAGTGCGTCAATTCACCCACAACTGAATTCTGGCGGTGCCCCCTCTGTATCATGCAAGATCCCATTTGAAAGTAAAACGATTTCATTTACCTTCATCATTGAACAAGTTGCCACTAATATTAAAGTCTTACGTTTGACGATGATTAAATATGATTTTTTTTTTTAATTAAGTTGTTTTGATATTTAACGGAATTTCCCTAGGGTGGGGGAATTTGTATGGAAAATTTTGCCCCAGGGTGAAAATTTTGACCAAAATTTGAAGGAGAAATTTTAAAACCCGTGGGTATGCCCGATCTCCCCCTGGGGAAAACCATTGACAGATGCATTAGCTGTTCCTCCCACGCGCTCGAAAAATTGGTAAACTGTCTTGTTGTAGCTTCATTGGTATCATTTGTGAGCGTTCTTGGAGTTACTAAAGATAAGAACAAACATTAAGATCTCTAAAGACGGAAGGAAAAACGAGATAGGTTTGGATCCTGGTGTGATAACATAGATTGACTGCTTCACATCAGTTGCACAAATTGGCCGTTTTTATGCTAGAGACGTTAAGGTCGTCGAGACGCATTTACGTTAAAGTCGTCAGGTATAAAAACGTGACGCATAAAAGAAGAGGACCTAAAAAAAAAGATTTTTCTAAAAAAAAAGACTGGGTTCTATTCTCGGAGGACAATAGGTACGAGTGAACTCGGCGCCAAACGCGTGTATGTACCAACAAATAAACATGGCGAAATTGCAGCTTCAGAAGTCTAATTCTAGGCGTCGTCTAGAAAGACAAGAAATGGAGATGCAAATGTTTTTGACAAAGAAAAACAGTCGAGGAAGCGGCATTTTTAGGCGATGGACGAGGAAATAGATACGGCCGAAGCACTTGGCTTGTGTGCCGCGGCGATCAAGAAGAGCAAGGAAGGAACGAAGTGCTGATTAACAAAGGAGTTCAGGGCAAAATGCGTCCCAGTTAGGTCGTCCCGTTTTTATACTAGACGCATTTAACGTCTGAGACGTTAAAGTCGTCTGATAAGTGCGTCTAAACGACGTACTTAAATGAAGACGTTAAAGTCGTCAGACGTTAAATGCGTCTGTCTTATTTACAGTTTTTATACTAGACGTTAAAGTAGTCTCGGGATGACTTTAACGTCTCAGACGACTTTAACGTCTCTAGCATAAAAACGACCATTATGTCTGATTGTGTGACCACGTTTACCTTTTTAAAATAAATGATGATAGTCCTGAGCCATTATTTAAGGTTTTGATAAAAATAATCGCAATTCATGCCAATTCCCTATCCATACCATTTCACTATCCATGCCATTCCTTATTTTTTGCTCGGGATCGTTTGCGGTGTAATATGGTGCAATATGGGGAATATTTGCGGTCCGGGATCATTTGCTGTCCGGGATCATTTGCGGTCCTGGGATCATTTGCGGACCCGTACAGTAAGCTGTTTAAACGTACGTATTACGGTACAATTATCATTCTGGACACTGCGCATGTCCCTTTGGAACAACATGGATATGGTCTCACGACAAACCGTAAAATTAACGCAAATTCAAGCAAAGATTAAAATTTGTGAATCCTGACTCGTGAACGTCGCTTACAGCATTTAGATGGACAATATGGTGGGCAATAATTCTCGTTATAGCTGCAAACCAAAGGACATTGCCACTGATCTCTACCACCGTAAGGGGAGGGCGGCTGGTAAGGTTGCTGATAGGTCATTGGCGGCTGATATTGTACAACACTCTGTTGTGTGCAGCAGCTATGATCGCAGCCAGGTTGGCAAGTTGTCATCGCACACTGGCTTGGGCAGTATGGCGTACCTGGAATTCAAGGGGGCCAAAATGAGTGTCTCAAACTGAGAGGAAAAATTAACGTGTCCGAATATATATGAAATGGAATAAAGAGATGTTACTCACATTTAATAGTTAACAATTATTCCCCGAAGTGGAGGTGAATAGTAGTAGATATCCACCACTTTCACCGACACTGAGGTGAATAATTGTTTTAGTATATACCACACAAGTTGAATAAGTATAGTAGCGGACCAAAACATTACTTTATGTGTGACAATATACCGAAAAGCAGTCGGAAATTGTAAAATCTCGCGCGCCGGCTGCTCGGAGGTGAACCAATCAGAGCGCGCGAAAAGCACTATTCACTTGTGTGGTATATACTAATACTTATTATGCATTGGTGTCAGTATCTCAGTTTTGATTGGCTAAAAACAGGCAGCTAATTACCGATGGCACTGTTTTCGCGACGTCGTACCTACAGGCAATAGGTTCTATACATGCAGAAGGGACGTCATACCTACAGACAATAGTTAAGGTAAACTTTATTTTGCCAGGGTGGCCCATTCAGCAACGAGGCTGATATCCAGAGGAGTCCTGGACTAAAATTATGATAACTAAAACAAGACATCGTGATAATTTAAAAATACAAAATAAAAGATATAAATTTTAAGATACAAGCAATAATTTAAAAAGTATAAAGTATAAACAAGCATGCAATAATTTGTAAGAACCTAGTGTCTATAAAATTTAAAAATTGTAGGTATCAATTGAAACTTTGAAAGAAGAAAGTGACTCGGCGTTTTGAATACTACGGGGTAAGAGGTTAAAAAGAGCTGAGCCCGAATATTCCAAAGTTCGTTTTGCAAGGCTAAGTTTGGGTTTGGGCAGGTGCAAATCTGTTCTTCTGCGAGTATTGTAACTATGCACACTATAATTTCTAGTGAAATAGTCACTCAAATATTTAGGAATAAGATTATTTAGACATTTATATGGAAAGGTTTATACATGCAGAAGTGACGTATATTGCAGAGAATAGTTTTACACACGCGGCAAACACGTTTGTTTTTCTGAAGCTTCCGGAACTGGTCAGTTCAGTCAAAATTTTAATTTTAAGTTTTAAAACATGTTTTGACCCAGTGGGTTTTTGTAAAATTTTGCTGGAAACTTTCGGACTGCGCTGCCAATTTTAGGTTGTAATCTTACAAATAAAGTTGTTTACAAGTTGACGTAGCATGTTTAGTTTCTTGTACGCGCTATTGATTTTACAAACGCTCAAAGGCTTCGTCAGATCAAGTCGTTTTTCATACATGTTGAACAACTGAAAACGAGCAAAAAGAATTCGTGTCACAGGCACTAATACTACTTTAAGGTAGATAACTGAAATTAATTCACTAAACTCAGCAATTACGATACGCTTCCTCTCCGACACATTTTTGCCCGCAAGTTCAGGTTACCGCGAAACGTTTGATTCCAGGTCCTGCAGAAAATTTGGTGGATCTTAACAACATTACGGCGTGGTTTAAATATTGTACATACCAGGAGTTAGAATCTCAACGGAGATAAGTCTTGCTGAGGCGCCGTTAGAAAGTTCGAGCTCGCCGTCATTTCCTTTGATGCTCGTTTGCAAAGAACTTATCGAATCGGAACCAGCCTCTGGGCCTAGCCTAACTATGACCTCTACGATGGATGCGCCGTTAGGTAGGCATCTGTAACGGTATGAATACAAAAATACCAATCTTTAGTTAACAATAATTTAAAAAAACGCCAAAACTGCAAAGAAGGCTGATTTAGGGGGACTATAGTCCTTGTATGCTATTATGTCATGGTCTCTAAAGTTGTTTTTTCTTCACCGGGAACGAAATCCAGATAATTACAAGGAGGTGCAGTGTACTTAGCCGTATTACCTGAGTAGTATTCTAAATGCCTCAAGGACCGCTATGCCAGACCTACTAAAAGCCGGCGCAAAAAGATATAAAAGGACTCTTTCAGTTAGCCGGTTGATCTATTGCCAGCAAGGCAGTCAGTCAATAAATCAAACAATTAATCAAGCAGCATAAATCAAACAATTAATCAAGCAGCAGTCAGCCAATCAATCAACCAATCAATCAACCAGCAAGCCACCCAAGCAATGAAGCAAGCAAGAAATCAATCAATCAATCAATCAATCAGTCAGTCAATCGATCGGTAGACCGATCAATTTATACATCCAGAACTTACCTAATTGTATTCACGATTGGCTGTACAAGAATGTTCTTCGCTTGGAAATAACGGGTAATCTGAAAAGGAAAACAAAAAAGTCAATTCAAAGCGGTTTTGATCTCTGAGCTGTACGAAAGAATCTGCCCATTATCAACAAAACAAAACAAACCATGGAGGAAATATTAAACAAACAAACGAAAGGAAACTAAGTTAGATGAACTTCATGATCAACAGGGAAAAGTCGTAACCTGTAATGTTATATAGTGAGTACCCTAACTTCCTGTATCCTTAGCCTTATTTACTAAAGCAAATCCAGATAGATTTCAGTAGCTCAAAGTATATACTAAACACATTATACAGCTTATATTTTGGGAGATCAGAAGTTAGAATATGTCAAATATCACCGAGAACGCGACACTCGGTGGCTATATTCAACTCAGATAATTCACCAAACTATCTAGTATCTATAGATTCCAACCTTCAGGGTGACGTCCAATATAGTAATCGTTAGTTAAACTTGAACGAATCTTGACTCCAAGTCCTTGAAAAAATACTAAGGATAAAAACGTAACTTAGACTTCGTCGATGCCTAAAATCAGACACATATCTGGCTTACCGTATCCCTGAGGAGATCGTTTCCAGTTTGAACGTAAGGCGTGCACATAGAGTAGCTTCCAGGATATGTGGACTGTGAGTAGATGCTATTCTGGTTGGACTGAGATCGTGGCTCGGTCAGATTGAAAGTCAACTTATACGTGGTGTAACCTGTAAGAAAATAAAAACAGTTTCAAAGGATTGCTTAGCCCAGTTTTAGTCACTCCCCTGGAAGCGGTCCATCCTTCCTAAAAGAATGTCCTTTACCGTCACAACGCATTTAAATTGTACACGTGACAGTGTTGTAGATTTTTATACCTATCGGCTTTACGTATTAGTTAACCCAGAATGAAACTGAGTCAGTGATCTAACAAAAACCAACAGTGGATTTAATTATTTTCTTGGGAGATACGTGGTGTTTCACGTAATGTAATGATCATTTAGAGGTTTGATATGGCCAAGCTAAGTAGAATTGCTCTACCTATTAGAACACTACATGATAATTTCATTTAACACACCACGTACCATTGATTTTTTTCTACGTGGTCGTAGACAATAGTGACATAGGGGTGGAATTTAATGAAACAAATAAACAATACCGAAACAAGTATATCACAGCCGGACCATTCCACCCATCACCTTTCGTAAAGGCATCAATTGTGAAGCCATGGTAAGCGGATAAGTGGAAATCATCTGTTGCATAACTGGCAAAAGCAATAAATTTTGTCGTTGTCTACCTGGTACGGGCACTTCGCATACAAAAGCTTTCCTTTCAAAACAGCGCCTGTCGGCCCAGCCAGACGAGTAATTCCCTTTCGCTTGAACGATGCAGTTCTCAGATGCATCACCATTGGGTTCACCTTGCAACCACTCAGAGAAAGGGATTGGGGATCCATCTACCCAGACGTACCGTCCCTCTTTTGAATGGTCATGCAGTCCAATCCACGCTTCTGATACGTTCGAGTCTTCAACAAGTGATAGGAAATAATTAGCAAGTGCATTTACTGACTATTAACCTAAATTATTTTCATTGTTATTACGACGGAACTTGTGTAAAATTTATTATGTTGAGAAGAATTATCTTTGCTCACTGGTTGTATCAACAACTGCTCTTGTTAAGTCTTTTTAGTTTTGAAAACCGAGCCTTACCCATTTAACTATCAGTTATATGACAAATACAACACGTGATTTATTAAACATTGTCGGAGGGCTTTCACTTTCACTTTCACTTTCACTTTATTTCGAATGTTACAATTATACAGTTTAGAAAAATACACAACCCGCATGTAGCAAAGCTAATCGAGGCGGGTTGTGTAGCTTACAATCAAATTTAGCAAAATAAATTATTAGTAAATTCAAGTGAAAAAATAAATACATAAATAAATGAAAATAAAATAAATAAATAAATAAATAAATGGCTAAATATCTAATAAATAAATAAATAAATAAATAGGTATACACATACATTCACAGAGAAGAGCAAGAACCTTAAAGACAACATTGAACATAAGGAAGTAATAATAGCTAGTTTGGTTAATGATAATTAATAAAAACAAAAAAGACAAATAAAAACAATAGAACTAAACAAATAGAAACAATAGAATTGTGGTAGCGGCGGTAGAAAACAATAGAAATTGTGGTGAAGGTGGTGGTGGACAACAATAGAGGTGTGAGCGAAAAATCGGATACGTTTGGGCAAGCCTATTGTCTCCATTGTATGGCGGTACACGCGTGAGGTTAAGGTGATGGTACACGCGTGGGTTATCATCCGACCCTCTTTGTGTCTGTGCAATCACTGTGACGGTACATGCGTGGGGGTTAAGATGCCCTATTCATGCCGTTACAACAACAACAACAATCTTTATTATTTACACCTTTAATGTATTCCTCTCCACCTTAATGAGATTCCTCCACATTTTAGTCATGATGTCATGACGTCACCAGCCTTAATGTATGACGCCACCAGCCTTAATGTATTCCGCAGCAATTTAATGAGAAACCACAGCAAAAATCCGGAGCAAAACATCCCTACTATACTACTGACAATAACTTCGATATCACCTTGCACGTGTATTCTTATTGTTCTTACTTGTTAGCAAGCTCACTACCAAGTCCGCCTCTTCTTTGCACTGAAACGAGGATAGCGTCCCATTATCGAGTGCACAGCCGTAAAGTGCGTCATTCCAGGTGAGCGGAGTGGTGTTGATCGAGAAGCAAGATCGGCTTCCTCGAGGGAGCTTAGAGTAACCTTGAGGACATGTGGCTTAAATAGACAATGATAAAAATATAATTTAGAACAATTATGCAAGTCACTTTTGAAACTAGTGAATGTTACAGAACGACAACGTGAAATGATCCAGTTCGACTGGCTTCATGGGAACTGTGAGCCCACGACCGTGGATTTCTCAATTTATTTGAATAATTTAAAGAATTCATTTCGTTACGTTCTCCAGACTTGCAATAACTGTGAAGACGTTCAAATGACGAAATTGCATTTCTAGTAATGTTTTCGTTGGCGTTACTCAGTCGTGGCTGGTTACGTTCTCATGCTGGTATGGGACAATGTACTAAGTAAAGTTATGACTGCGATGGAGTTGAAATGAGTGTCTCAAGTCCGCTCTAATAGTAAAATTCATTCTCACGTTAAAAGCGCATGGCTTTATCTTTCGTTCGTTATATTTCGATTTGTTTTAGCTCATTGTTAGGATTGAAAGTAATTTTTGACACAAACTCCATTGGTGGACTTTTTAATGGAAGCGAAAACAGCTTATTTCATGTGACGAAAACTATACGACCCTAGACAGGTACTGTTTTAAGTCAGCTGCCTTTTTTTCGCAATTACTACTTTACTCCGGTATTGAACCTCGCTGGGACTGCTATGTGAGAAATTGCTATGTGTTTTGTATGAGTTGGTGGTCATTCCAGTGCTGACCTTCGTACATGTGTTGACATAACAAGGCCTTGTTAACGAAATAATAAAAATGCTTACCCTCAGGAGCTGGTTCAGAGATTCCTAGAATCAAAGATAACAATTAATATGTAGCAAGAAATATAAAGTTTTACTTTTTTACCGATCTTTTTCTTTTTTGTTGCTTTGTTTTTTAGTCTCAATGGCAAGCTTTCAGACAACTTTTAAAGCACTGAATTTACCTTAGTTTTGCGTAACATGTATAAGTCATTATACTGTTTCAAATCCTGATTTTGATCATCGCTCATGAGTTTTCTGCGCGCGCCGCATCACGGGTTTTACTTGTCATACTCGACTGGTGAGTTTACAGTCGGTCTTCATTTCAGTATCTAATAATACTAATGTACGAAGTAAGTTACTCAAACTTACGGCATTTACTTAGAGTAGATGGATAATGGCAGCCAATGAATGTAGAAGTTAACTTGAAGTTGTTTTAAGTGACTTATTACCGAGAAAGTAACTGACCTGCTGCTGGGAGAACGTTGTTCCTGATGTTTTCCTCTTCGCTCTGCCCAGGATCGAATAACACCACAACGTAAATTTTCCCGGCAACGCTCTGCTTTTTTATGCCGCCACCTCCCTTAGCAATTCCAACCCCAACGACAGAGTTGTTCTTCCAAACCATTTGCGTAAATGGCGACGCCTTTATTGTCAGTTTAGGATCAGCCCAGTCATAGAACATGACAGCCCCATACCATTTGACAGTGCAGGCCTTGGCAATGTTGCCACCAATGTTGTGGCTACACACCAGTTGTCCATAGGTAGAGTTGGGATCGATCTTTTCCACTCCCTGTGCGGCGATTTTCTGTGCCCATCGGCCGGCTATTTGATGCAGTAGGTCTGAGGGCGTTACACCTGGCGATTGATGGAGTCTTCGGAATTTATTAATCTCTGCTATTATATCACTGATTAGTTGCTCTGAAAAGGAAATATAATTGGTGATATTTAATATGTAAAGAAGGGAAGGAGTGTAAGAACTTATGACGCTTTTCTTTACTTAAGAAATTGAGGGTAACTTCCTCAACGTTTTCAAAACAGTAGACGTTAGAAGAAAAAAGTGTTTTCACGGTTCTTTTGAGTTCTTCATAGTTTTTAGATTGTCGCTAGTAGCTACAAATTAATATATTCTAGGCAAACAAAATTAATAATACAGTATTTTTTTAAGCAGCAAAACTGTGATGGAGTTATTAAGCGGGCATAATGCATCGTCAAAACGTCCACACCAATAATAAAAGAGGTAACAATAGAAGGTCTTAATACAATCAAAGACACCGCAAAAGTCACGAATTTAACATCGGGTTGTTCATCAAAGCAAACTGAAATACTTACTGATTTCTGGATCTGATCCCATCGGGTTCACGTGAAGAAGAGATCGCAAAAAGAAAAAATGATAGCTGTTAAGTATAGTTTGAAAATGCAATCACGAAAACAAATGATGTGTAGTTCAAAAAGCCAGTCTTCTTGAAATGACTAACAAATAAACAATATTGATTTCTGGTATCCTTGGAGCTGCAGCCAGAAACCACGCCAATTTATAGAGAAACAGCGCCGTTTTTCAGAACTGCCATAAACGTTTTACCCACCATTTGGAGAACAATCTTCCTAAATTAAACTAGCATGAACAATTTCGACCCTGTGTAAGATAACCTATCGAAACAAACGAAGAGTCAACATCGGTATTGTTCTGTCCACAAGGCCTTAAAATAATCCTGTTTCCAAAACAATCGCTTTCAGGGATTATAGATATTAAAAGGTGATATTCTAACCAGCCGACGTGAGCGAATGGCGACGCTTTTGTAAAAAATTTGATTGCGATCTGCTCAGTCTATTTATCCATACATGTAATAAATGAGGATAAATGCATCGTGCCTCAATCTGTAGATCCGTCTCTTCTTTCATTCAAGACTAACTGGAACTGGATCGTTTATTGACCCAGTTGGTACCAAGGGTGTTTAACTATGTTAAATTCCAATTTCTATCTCTAAGTGCATCTCTGACTTATTGTTGTACCTGGTTTTAATGTTGGCGTAGGAGATGCAGTTGGAGTGGCTGTTCCGGTTGTGGGGGTTCCTGTGCTGCCTCCTGTAGTAGCTGGTCCTACAGTTGTAGGCGCCGGAGTGGTAGACGCTTCGGTAGTGGCTCCTCCAGTGATGGCTCCTGTAGTACTGGGTCCTACAGTGGTAGGTGCTGCAGTAGTGACTCCTCCAGTCGGAGGTTGACTTGTGCTTCCTCCGGCAGTAGTGACTGCACCAGGAGTAGGTGCTGCAGTAGTGACTCCTCCAGTCGGAGGTTGACTTGTGCTTCCTCCGGCAGTAGTGACTGCAGCAGTGGTAGGTGTTACAGTAGTGACGCCTCCAGTTGTAGGACCTGTGCTGCCACTGGCAGTAGTGGATCCTGCAAGTGTAGATGGTGCAGTGGTAGCTGCTGATGTGCTACCTGACGCTACGGTAGATCCTGCAGTGATTCCAGAAGTCGGGGCAGCAGTTGTGGGAACCACGGTGGAAGCCCCTGGCGAGGTGGAAGTTGCAGTGGAAGGCGCAGAAGTAGACGCTCCTGAAAGGTAAGGTAACATATTTTTTACTTGATTGCTGTGATCAAATGTCGATTTCCTTCTAAGAATGGAGTGCTGAGATCTTTGTGAACTACTAGGGACAATTCACTGGAGACGCATTCTCTCATTTGCAGCGCCCTCGTCGGCTATTAGGCCGTCATGTTGTGGGATGAGATATGGAGCGCCCTGGAGAAACGATTTGACGGTAATGTATTTTGGTAAAAAAAAATTCATAATTTTGTCTTTATTCTGCTATTTTTATTTTCTTAGAGTGTTTATTAGTCTAAATGCCACACGTTAAGCAAAATGAACACTCTGCTTGAAGAACGGAATCCTACGACCCGCGACTGGTAAATCGTTTGTCTCCAGAAACCACCGCACCTGCGCTAAGTGAGTTACGACTCTACCTGCTGACAGTTCATAGAGCCATGGGGACTAGATTTGAACACTTTTGTGAAACTTTGTAGATTATGCCCAAGAAAAATTAGATAATACGGAGTCTACTTGACCATTTCCCCCAATCATCCTTCATTCAACCAATTAATAAACCAGAAAGTATACTGAGACCACATCACCACATCACCACTCCAGCCACATCCCACAAGCTTTACGTCCACATCACCTACAGTCGAAGATATATGCAGTTTGGCACTTATTCAACACAGGAGTAAAACAAAGAAACAAGAGCGTAATCCCCGGAGACAGCATGGGCTGCTTGACGAAAAGGTTGCAAATGACATAGCAAAAGTAGCACCAACCATATCTTTTAGAAGGCGAGCATATAGGTACGAAAAAATATAACTTGGTGTTTGTGCCTACCTTTCGTGGCCCCTTCTCCTTCGACTGTAAAAACAAATAATAGATTACATTAATATCATGTCGTCAGTTTCAAAATGCAGAGCTTAAAATGCTTCACAGCTACCTTTTCCTTGATTGCATTTTTAACTAAGGAATCTCGCTAAGTTAACTAACTTAACTAAGGAATAACTAACTTAACTAAGGAATCTCGTAGGCTCAACAAAGCTGGGCATAGTTTGCGGGAAAGAGCTACCCCCTCTTCCCCCTCCCAGGTTATTTAACCTCCGGACTCTTTAAATCTCCTTGTAACTGGAACTGGTACTACAAGCACCAGCCTTACTAAGAGTTGCAGTCGACCAATATAACAGGCACCATTAATGTTGTTGACTCTGGTTGCCATTCAGATTATTCAAACAATATATTCAAGGAATAGGGAGACAATGTCATGCCTGACTGAATAGACATGAGACGATTTGGTGCTGACGGGAGTACGGGAGGGACGGGAGGCACAACTGACCATGACGACTGCATAAAGAATCAGAACGTTTGTTTGATTGTGCTTACTTTCACATGTGAGTCCAGCATATCCGGCAGGGCAGGCACAACGGTAACCTTTAGGTTCATCATCGTCGGCCTTACAAACTCCACCATTAAGACACGGGTTAGATTGGCACGCTGAACGAAAAAAACTGGTCAGATGCACCATAAATTACAGTTTAGACCCTCGGGTGTACAACTGATTACATTCTTATTGTTTCTATACACTCTTTTATAAGAACGTCTAATTTGGTGCTGAGGCTGAACGTTTTTATTTTTTTCCCATTTGAGCCTGAACGTTTCGTTAATTGTGTGGTATAGTATTTCAATAAAACAATGCGGACGTGACCCGGAACCTAAGTATTTGAGTTAATTGTCTTGTTAAACTACATTTTCTTTTACCTTTATTTATACTACTCACAAAAAAGAAACGAAAATGAGCAAAATAAAGTTGTTCTTAACTGACTCTCAGCCTTGATATGTTCTTAGTATGGTCTTAAAATTTTGTTTATCTCAGCCTGAACGTTCTTATAAAAAAGGTTCTTGTAAAACAAAGAGGGTATAAATATCCAGTGGATCATCCCAAGAGGGGGCTCGCTTAATCATGGATGGTTTTGGTAAAGACATACAGTTCAGCTGTTTCTTTTATCCCTAAAGAATGCCACTGAAATTGATCAAACCTCTGCTCAAGAGTGTGATGCCCCTAATCTAGCTCGTTTCACTTTCTTACTGTGACAAATTTGAATTCCGCAACCAAGACTGCACATTAAGTTTGCATTACATCACAAAAGCCAACGAAAAAAAGATTGATCTAGTACTACTGAGACTGTACTGGCTCTTCTTTTGACTGAACCTCTGTATGCTTGATGACAGCAGGCGATTTTCGAGTGCCTTTCTCCTCCGAGGAAGAAAATGGAATACCAGGCTGGAGGTCACGTATTGCACGTCCGGTCTCCGTTGCTGATCAATGAATTGAAAAATTATAGAAACATCTCTGGGTGTGTTCATAATTATTGAGGCAGTCGATCAAAACGTACAAGTAGTTAAGCTCCGTTACAGAACGCTATGCAGGTTTAGCTCACCTTGTAAACTAATCGATTTCCCTTCGCTCGATGGAAGTCCACCTCCTGTCAAGCAGTTTTGATGAAAAGGTCAGAATGTTCTTTTATTACTACTTCGAAAAACTTCTCTTACTTTTAATATTACCACATAGTGCAACAAGGAAGATTGCAAGAACGAATGCCGGCGGGACAAAATCACACCTTTGATAATTTAAAAGAATGTTTGTTGAGGACAAGTGGAAAAGGAGGCCTGTTTAAAGTTTGAGGCAAAGATGTAAGACTTCGCTGCATGCGCCAACGAGTACAATGTACACTATAATCGGTGACAACGTCGGAACGACACCGTCAGCTAAGAACGTGTTCATATCTGGTGCTGGGATTAAGGAAAGGTGATGTTTTCGATTGGTTTTAATAGGAACTGTGTTTGGAAAAAAGCATCTTATAGTAAATGGCAACGAAACATCAACAGTCTCTAATTAGCATTGATACCTACCCTCATTGAAGGCTGTTTGATTTCATTTGATTGCAATATTCTCCCCATGTTACATGGTCAAGCTTCAACGGCAGCATTTTTTCTATCCTATTGTTGCTGTTAGGCTTACTTATTCTAAGACTGTTGAAATCGTTCTCGTGCGGCGTTGGGACGTTCGAAGGCTGGAGCAAAGGCTGACCGTCTGCGTTTCCATTGATAAAGTGTGTCAGTCCACTCGCTGGAAAAAATTCATCAATCAATTCTCTTTCTTTCAGGAAATTTGATAATTAATATGCAATTTGAAATGTCTTGTAAAAGGATTTTTGCCATTAAAAATGGTAAGGCTCAAATGTTCCATAAAATTAACACAACATTCGGTGCGGATCACACACGCATCATACATTCATCCCCGTGTCTATGTTACAGGTTAAATAAGG
The DNA here is from genome assembly GCA_016490735.1 of Pachyseris speciosa. Classification (NCBI taxonomy): domain Eukaryota; kingdom Metazoa; phylum Cnidaria; class Anthozoa; order Scleractinia; family Pachyseridae; genus Pachyseris; species Pachyseris speciosa. The sequence goes on along the minus strand of JAEMWC010000011.1, from coordinate 2,473,056 downwards.
TCTCAGGTTATTTTTTATTTAACCTAAGTCAAAATGAAATTCCTTTGTCTTTTTTATGAAGATTAGTGTTAGGAGACAAAGTAATTTCATTTTGACCTAGGTTAAATAAAAAATAACCTGAGATCAAATTTAACCTGCAACATCTACGCCACGGCTCTAGTAGTAAGCACAGGTTGCGTTCATGTGACATCATATGAATTATATAGCTAGCTGCACAGCTTCATTCCTTTGTGAAAATTGCGGTTGCAATATGCAGGAAAATCAGTGCTAGTAAACAGACGTAGCACGAAAATCCCGACCTTAATTGGACAATAGTACTTTGTTATGATTTTATTGCGTGGGCATCAGAACGTAACGTCTGCCCCGGCGTCTAAGCCACGCGATGGGAAGCGGCCTTGAGTCTCATACTGTGCAATGTTCAAACTGCAAGAGGACGTCAATTAAACGCAAACCTACCCTTAATATAAGTGAAGTTGAAGTTGAAGTTAAGCCTGACATAAAACGAGCTATATTGGGCTTAGTGGTATTTGATAGCACCAGCAATCAAGACTTATATCATGTAAGGACAGTTTTACATATTTTAGCTTTAAACGTTTTGCTTAGTTGTGTGTTATTTAATCTTTTTTTTTATCTTATGAGATCCTTTTTGAAAACCATATTTTGTATGAAAAAGTTCCTGATCTCAATAATTATTGTCATTGTCATTGTCATTGTCATTGTCATTGTCATTGTCATTGTTATTGTTATTGTTACTGTAATTTACCAAGTTGTCGCATTCAATTGGCTGGGTTGGATGGAGACATTTTTGAATAATGGTTGGATAAGCGTTTTATCTTATAAACAGACACTCACCCTGATCCCAAGTAAAAGCAAACGAAAACCAGGAATTGGAAGGTATCTTTGAGTCTGGAATTTCAACCCTCCATTTTTGTGCACCATTGGCCACTTGCAGCACGTAGATGTTATTTTGATGGAAGAAGGAGAATCCGCGGGATCTTCTGTCGTCTCCTCCACTGGAGAACACGTATTTGGGCAGTGATGGGTTTATCGCGGCGTCCATCAATTCAATTTTCGCCCAAAACATCATGGTAATACCGCTATTGCATAAACTGGGGTCGCTGATACATTTTCCTTTCAAAGAACGCAAGAATAAATATGTGACTGATCATCGCAGTTATGAACACTGCTTAAGCAGCAGTGAAAAGAAAGCCTGAAAAAAATTCAGGCTTGTACGGGACTCGAACCCACGACCTCCGCGATACCGGTGCAGCGCTCTACCGACTGAGCTAACAAGCCATCTGGAAGCTGGTCGTTCTGTTGGTTCGTAATATACTCGTGAGTGGTGAATATATGAGAATGAATATATGAGAATAATATATTTAATCATTTATCCGCAGTTCAATTATATGATTTTCATATATTCATTGACTGACTGACTGACTATCTGACTGAATGAATGAATGAATGAATGAATGGAATGGATGATGAATGAATGGATGAATGGATGAATGGATGAATGGATGAATGGATGAATGGATGAATGGATGAATGGATGAATGAATGAATGGATGAATGGATGGATGGATGGATGGGTGGATAGATGGACGGATGGATGGATGGATAAATGGATGACGACGACGACGACGACGATGATGATGATGTGACAATATAAATGTGCTAGATATTGATTCCTTTGCATTATTGAGTTGTACCTCTAAAGTCCCCCATATTAATCCAACTGCCCTTTTCGAGAGTGGACGCCACTTTTCCTCTCAATACGGAATCAGCTATTCTGGCTCCATCCTTGGAATGACACGATAATTAGCATGAATCGGTGGAAACCTCGTTTGCAAATCAACGTTATTATCATTACTAAATTGATATATTTGTTTGTGTAATATGACGAGTAACCCTCGTTTGCGGTCCTTTTACGCTTTCGAGATTCTCAAGGTTAGAATTTATGGTCAAGGAAATGATGCTGATTGTAGCTGAATGCCTCAAGTATAATGTCGAAAAAGTCACTTATCAGTCAACATTACCCTTGCCGTAAATTACAAGCCTGATGAAATGTTCAGTACACGTGGTAAAGTGTGGAAAAATGAGAATTAGCAAAGCAGCTTTGAAAAGAGAAACTTCGAATGCTAAGGCCTAAATACGTGATTTTTTTCTTAAACATTAGAGCTTGCGAAGCCAGCTCAATCAGGTTTACCCCTCAGCCTTCTAACGAAGGCCAGCATTTAGCCGGGGCATTCGCTTACACCTGAAGTACCTGAACTGACGTATGCATGTAAACATTAATTCTTGTGTTTTGTTTTTTGAACTAACCAATTCATAATAGCTTCTTCAGTAACACTGTTCCAGTAACAAGTTAGTTTGTGGGCTGAGATTGTGTTATCTCAAAATCGAAAACTTTCTCGCTTTACCTCTAGCTTAGCGGAGATACTTCCTTTTAAGTCAGGTGATTCATTGGATTCCGCATCGTCAAACGGCCAGCAGTGAGATGCATCAGCAAATTTACCAGCACAACCGCCTACAACTGAAAAATTAGACAATCTGACTCAGTTTACTTTATTTCTGACCTAAATTTTAGAATATCAATAGAATTTTGTTCCGTATCTATAGAAGAAATCCTAAGCAATGTGAAGTCATTTGGTACCCGTGCACCCTTCTCTAGCACAATGCTTGGCAGGCATCTATCTGACAACAGGGTTTTATTTTTTTAAGTGTCCATTCCTATGATTGGTCTGGGTACTCGGGTTCTAAATCTCGGAACCATATCATAACGGATGATCAAAAATGGGGGACATTTCTTAAACGAAGTAGTCTGGGGATTATTTCTGGGGATTCGCTTTGAGAGAATCGCGCAACGGAACAAATGTTTAAATTGAAAATTTATGTTGTATGTAACTTTTTGCAGAACTACGAAATAAATATACCTTGGGTACACTGTGGAACTGTTTTCAAGCTACAGGTGTTTGTATAGGTAATCACATGATTTCGAGTGCAATTTGGAATAAAATAATAAACACGAGTAAATTTTTTCAAAGACTCACAAAATTGCACGAGCCCGTAGGGCGAGTGCAATTTGTGATCTTTGAAAAAATTTACAAGTGCTTATTTATTCCAAATTGCACGAGAAAAATCATGTGATTACTTATTAATAATATACATGAAAAAATTGCGAGATAGCTTCTTAATTTTGCAGAAGCAACGCAACGCAGGTGAATCAAAACAACAGTTTTCTCAATGTTTTTAAAGTGTTTTTTTTTGAGCTGTAAAAACCGGTTAAACAATTACAGGGTATAGCTATAAGGCTACTTTGTTTGCTAAGTGTCTATCAAGCGCTGTAATCATTACCTTCAGGCTTGCTAGTTCGTTATCTTCGCCTTTTTTGTCCTTGTTTGTTTATTAATCTCGGCGTCACTGCAGTTAAGTGTTGAATTCAACGGACTCGTAATTCCAATTACGTCGGTAATTACCTTCTCTGGACACCACTGTTTCCAAACAGACAGCTAAAAAACAGTGCTTTTCGCAGTTTTAGAGCTGTTTTGCAGCTTCTCTGCTGTTATTACGGTCACGACTGGAAAGAAAACCTGCTCAAAACGCCAGCCATTGTTTTCGCTCGCGGAGTCGCTTGCAGCTCTTCAGACTTTGCGTCATTCAAAGGCCACGCTTGATTGGCTCAATTTCAGTTCCTTTGTTTATTAACCAATCAGAATCGTCTGTTGTTTACCTCTTTTTTGCACTGAATTACCTTTTTCTGCCCTGAACTACCATTTTTCTGCATCGTGTTTCCTAAAAACTTAGCCAATCAGAATCGAGAAATTTTTTCATGTATATTATTAATACGAAAAGTACAATTTCGGGCACTGAATGGGAACAGGTACCATAAGGCTGGCCAACAGCACGATTTGTACCAGTAATCGCGAACAGGGCAATAAACATGACTGATTGCCCGTAGTTTAGTCAGTGCCCTGTACAGGAGCAAATGAGCCTCCTGTTTCTTCGCAGGCTGAACAGTTTATATATTCATGATATGGAATCGAGTAGGATTTGGCTAATATTTTATGCGTCAAAAATATCCGAGTAGCACAGTAATGGGGGCAATTTGTGAAAACGTAAGGGATTTGAAAGTAGTGGAGATGCTGATGGTGATAGTGATAGTAATAACTTTACCTGGGTTTAGCTCCGCGCTTTCTTTTTCGGGAAATAGCTCTTTGGTGAGCGAGCCCTTCTTGAGTACACAGTTGTTACAAACAAAGTTGTACGTCTTTCCATCAGGTGCGGTAATTCGGATCTGCCGTCGGAATGATTTTATTATGTGAAGAAAATTAGCCATATTTATAATTTCGACCACTTGTGCATTACACCAGGCAAGGCATACATAACAACAGGACGTTCACTAAACCGAGAGAAGAAACTCGCCAAATTTACCAAATAAACTACTCTAAATTTCGATTGCGAAACCCGTCGATATCATCACCTGGGCAGCAACAGCAATTAATATGCTGATGTATGACTTGAACGTCGTGATCCACTCTTGTAATACGGAAGAAAAGTGAGTCAACTACAAGGTTGAGGCATCATCTACACTACTTACTGCAGGCAGACTTTGGTAATGATATTAACCAGATCTTACATTTTCAGGAATCCACTTGGGCCACAATCCAGAGTTGTCGTGACTGATCGTTATCTTTTGAATTTCACCCAAATCGTCTAACTTCTCTTTAAATACGTCTGTACTGGAAAAGAACATTCAAAACAATAGTACCGCGATCGAGTGTTTGTTTTTCAATGGATCTACTCTCAGATGACATTCCCAATAAAAATAAGTTTAAGTTTCATGAAATAGCTGTTCGCGCTTTTCGGGTGGGGCTATATTACCACAGCTTACTAAAAATGTTTTGAAGCCTTTTTGAGTAAACCAGTCGCTCATGAATGTTTTAAAATCTTGTATTTTAAAGGGGCTATGTCAAGGGTATCTTTCGGCTGCCTTTGGACTACAATAAGTTTTATCAAGACTAAGAATCGTTTTGGACCCAACAGGAAGAAGTTGGCAAGTTAATTCTTCAAAGGAGAGCAAAGTGTGATCGATTTACAGTAGTTAAGCTGTCACAAGACACGAAGGCTGAAACTCGAATTTTTTTTTAAATTTGCAATCCGTTTCCTTTCTGACCATCCGTTGGAACCTCGATTTAACGAACCTCTATATAACGAAGCCGTCGATATAACGAACGATATTCTTCAGCCCGACCTTTTAAAATGTATGGTAAAGGACCTCGATGTAACGAACCCTCGATATAACGAACCAATTTCCCTGGTCCCTTGGCACTTCGTTAAATCGAGGTTCCACTGTATTTCCGTGCGGTAGAAGAGTAGTTTTGAACAAAACTTGAGCTTTATCTAAATAGCTTTACTTTAAACTTAAAAAACCTTTTGAAAACCACGTCTCCCTACATTTCTCGAGCACGGAGCATGATCAAATGCCCGTCGTAACCGGGGAAGATTCCAGGTGATCTGATAGTTTTCTTCTTTGGGATTGTTGATCAACGAAAC
>JAEMWC010000011.1:2272500-2462500 GCA_016490735.1 Pachyseris speciosa | reverse complement strand
TGGTGACTTTGAAATCGAGTAAAGACAATGACAAGCCGTTCGACGTTGTTTTTGGTTTTTCAATTTCGAATTTCAAATTAGGGTGCACATTGTTTATAACGTCGTGGAAGTGGTCAGCTGTTTCTTCATTAGTTGTTTGGAGATAGATATCGTCAACATATCTCTTGTAAGGGCTTATCATTAGGTGCGAGGAGAGGGCGATGGTTTCAAGTTTGTCCATAAATAGGATGGCCAGTATACCTGAAATGCTGGAACCCATGGGTAGGCCCTCTCTTTGGCGAAAAACTTGATCTCTGAAGGAAAAATACATGTTGTTAAGCGTGACTTGGAGGAGGTCCGCGACGTCTTGTCTGGAGAGGAGGAGTACTGGGTTTAGGATTCTATCCGTGGCATTAGTGATGGCTTCTTGTATAGGAATTGTGGTGTATAAGGATACAACATCGAGGCTGCATGGATAAGGTAACGCTTTGTTTGTTGTAAGATCGCCAGCCTGAATACATCTAATGAGTTCGAGACTGTTTTCTAAGTGGGCTGGGACATTTTTTAGCATCGGTTTAAGGGCGTTGGCGAGGAGCCATGAGATGCGTTGGGTGGGTCCATTGATATTGGATACGAAGGGTCGTATTTTGATGTCAGGGCTTGCTTTGTGTGTCTTGATGAGATGGTAAAACCTGGGCAGATCCGTGTTTGACGCGAGGAAGCTCCTTTGGACAAAGGCAGGGAATTCATTTTGTAGGCAGATCTTCTTCCAGGCTGCGTTAACGCCCACAAAATCCTCAACGAGACCCCCAACCTAGCAGCACAGAATGGTCATATCTTAAGATTCCCTACATCTCTGAACGACTCAATCACAGGATCACTAACATTTTCAGAAAAGAAAACATCCCAGTACGCATTGCCCACAAATCCCACACCCTCAGACAAGCCCTATCCCACACCCCCACGGAGCGCAAGTGCACAAGAGACAAATGCCCTATCTCTAACACCGGATTATGTCTACGAAGAAATGCAGTATACCAGCTCACGTGTAACAGCTGCGGTCAATACATTGGTAGCACCACACGCTTCATCCATGACCGCGTGAGAGAACATATCAATAACGCAAACTCCTCTGTTAAAAAACACATCCATTCCTGCCAGAACTACAAAGGCATTGAGGTCAAGATAATCATGAGTGAAAACGACCCCGCTAATCTACGCCTCTATGAAGCATTTTATATTAGAAAGTACAAGCCCACACTCAATTCCCGAGAAGAATGTACTGAATTCGCAGACCTTCTATTTTAATATTCTATTTTATTCCTAGCGCTTTTAGAGGTCCTTTGTTTAGAGACACTCCATCATTAGAGCTTTGTATTCTACTCACAGTTTATTTCTATAGCTTGCATACACACGTCACATTTTTTACACATTTCACCCTACACCTTCTTTGCATATATATAGCACGCGCGGAATATTTTCCAATCCCTGATGATGCCGTTGATCGGCGAAAGCTTGGATTTTAGTTTTTACTTTTAAACAGCAGTTTTAGGCCTCAATCGAACATTTTATACATATTTTATTTAAGTAAGACGAAATACTTAATTTTTCAGCCAAGGCAAAAAATTAATTATAACTTGTCCCCCCCCCCCCCCCCCTCCCCCCTCTTAAACTAGCTGATCAGTGTTTCGAGCAGTCTTACAGTATAAAATATTTAGGGCTAGTTATTGATTGTTTTTTGTCTTGGCAATACCATATTGATTATATTAGTAGTAAAATTAGTAGAGGTGTAAATATTATCACCAAACTAAAACGTCATGTGACAGATCAATCAGACACTTATAAGTATTTATTATGCACTTGTATATCCCTATCTAAGCTATGGTTGCGTATGGTTGCGTTGGGGTAACAACTACGAGGCACCCTTAGCACAATTGGTAAAGTTACAAAACAAAGTAGTGTTAATAACGTTCCGCGTCGTGATCATATTACTCCTCATTACGCATACCTTGGTCTCATTAAGCTTCCTGACATTGTTAAATTTTACACCTGCCAACTCTTTTATGATCATATTGCAGATAGGAAGCCCTCCAATTTTACCCTAACCCTTGTATCTGAGCAACATAATTACGCCACTCGAATTGCGTCCCTACAGTATCTGAATCCTAGTCCCTTCAGAATAAATATTAGGAAATTTTGTCCAACAATCATTGGATATTACTACTGGAATGATATTCCCATTTCTATTCGCAAAAAACCCACAAAACAATTATTTAAAAGAGCTCTCTTTCAGTATTATTTTGCTCAGTATTAATTTCTATCATGCGCCTATGTAAAACTTCTTTTCCTTCAGTTTCTCATCTCCTCTATTTATAATAAGGTTTCCTTTTTTTATCTTAACAAATTATGTATTGTCATTTAAAAGGGCATATAATTAGTCTACTATATCATACCCTTCTCCACTCCTTCTCTATTCCTAGTCACTGTAAGAAATCTTATATGATAATGTGGAGTAAATAAAGAAAATGAAAAAGAAATGAAAAAATGAAATGGTTTCTACAACGTAATAGTTACATGTTTCCGCCTATATAGTATTAATGAAGACCCTACGCTTTAATTTTTGCCGTACAGTTACCTGGATGAACATGTTAAATTGCGGGGATTACGAATCACGACGAAAAGAGATGAATTGAATAAAAAAATTCCAGTAATTAATTAATTTATGAAAATTTGCCAAGTTATAGAGGTATCGTGCAATACTCACTTTTTGAGCTTTCGCGCCAAAAAAGTCTTTTAAACAACGCTTCCTCTTTGCCCCTATCGTCATTAAGCCCTTCTGTACATTTTCCTGTGGAAATTACATGAATTTTAAATATTGCAAGTTAAAGGAAATATGAAAATGTAACAATTTTGATGTTACTAGTTTTATAGAGTATGTGCGGAGTGGCCATGTTGGAGGACAAAACAACAATAAAAAAAATATATTTGCATAATAATTAATTTTATTTTCCAAAGCAAAATATATAATCATCTTATTGTTTTGGTCCTCCACTTTAGCATGGCTGCTCTGCACATACTCTATTGAATCAGCTGTTTCATATTTACTGATTTGAAAAATGAAAATGCCGAACCGCTAGACTCAGCCTAGATCATTCATCCGTATAGCATACATCTCACTTGCCGTGTAATTTTAAAAAAAGCTTGTGTTCAGCTCTAGCTCTGGTCCCAGTTGTTCAAATAGTGGATACCTCTATCCAGTGGATAAAATGTATCAGTTGCAATGCAATTTATCCGCTGGATAGCAACCTATCCTCTGGATAGCGTTATCCACTATTTGAATAACTGGGGCCTATTCTCAGTCCCCTGGTAGGTACAGCCGTGCAAGATTGGTAGGGAGAGACATTCCTGACAAAGGATAGCCTCTGAACACCCAGCTTGGGTCTAGGGGCTAGAGACTGTGACAAGCATCCTCAAATCAACTCTCAACTCAGCTCTCCGTGCTAGAACGCCCATACGTTTTCTGCGACTTTCAGAAGAAAGAATGGGTCGTTAGCCATGTATCTATGTAACCTCCAACTTTGCGTATCAATTCTCTACACTTAACCTGTCCGGAATGGCTGGTCCTACCAAGATACAGCTAATGCTCCCGCTTGAATAACTCTTGGAGGTCACTCAGACACGTACTGAAGTTTGCCAACCACGAGGTGAGAGGGTGTAAATCCAATAGGGGTGGGGAGGGGATAACCACCCTACTCAGCAAAGAGTCATCTGACAATTCATATTTTTGTACACAAAGTGCTCGAACAATGTCCATCGCTGTAGTGCTGAGGTTTATCTTAACAGAGGAGGGGAATGAGATATGAATTACGTCTGTCTTCTTGCCTTTATAGCTTGCTTCTAAATTTTCCCTCTCTATGCTTAAGAAATTCCATCCTCGCGTTGTAATAATGGTAAATAGTTTTACCTATTACAGTCCCAGTTCATCTAATTGAATATTTTATTTCATCCTATTTAGTTAGGGGTGTATTGCAAAACACAACTTAAAAATAACCAGCTCCTATCTGGCTTGTCAGAACAGTTGATGGAGCGCACACAGAACCGTTGTCTCAAGGCGACAAGTAAAATATATTTCAAACACTTTTCTGCAGATAAGTAAGTAGCACACATAAATGCAATAATACTAAACCTTGACCATCGTTAATGAAAATCATCAATAAAACAAAGCACAACAAATATTCATAACTGACATACCAAGGAAACTCGCCGCCCACAACAGTGTGCAAATACGAAGGACGAATGCCATAGTCCACCCTTTGCACCTATAAATTCAGTAAACAAAGGTGTGTAGACAGTTAAATAGTGACTGTTTTGAGCATACATTTCTTGCAGCGCTTATTAATCATTTCCAGGATGATATATGTTTTCAGTCAGTGATTCCAGCTACTACAGAGAATTTAAGTTGTTCAGGTTTGGTTTGTTTCACTAGTAACCGACTATCGAAAATGAAGGCCTTTGGTCATATGCGATTTTACCTTTTGGCTTTTGTTGTAAGCAGTAAAATAAGAAACAAGGCATCCATATGATTGGGAATTAATTTACTTTAAAATAACAGGCTTAAGGGAGTCATTGAGAGATAAATATTCATGGTGTACTGATGATGATGATGATGATGATGATGATGATGATGATGATGATGATGATGATGATGATGATGATGATGCAGAGGAGAAGGAGGAGGAAGAGGAACCAAACATGTCTTTGTTCACGATTTCGTAATCGTTCATCGGAGCAGAGACGTCATAAATATCTTGTGGTCTCATCTAAGAACGTCCCACTTCAGGCTTCTGGGAAAACTTAAAATGTCTCTCAACTAAAACTGATTAATTTTGAGGGAGTACGTAGGCAACCGCCAAGCACTATTATTTTCACTTTACACCGCCCAGAAATTTTCTATTAAATTTGGCCGTGATTACGAAGATCATGTGTGATAGAAATTACGGATTTATCGAGTCGCTAATTAAAGCAAAAGAAAGAGTTGTAGTTGAAAGCAAAGGAGAGCGGAGAAGCTGTTCAAACCAGAGATAAATCGTTATCCAGCAATAATGCGAGTGATAACTGGTTTTTTTTTTTTTTAAAGTTAGATGAATTTTCTTGACCAAATAAGCTACCGTTGTTGTCGATGGGCCTAGAGCACATAGCTACCAATTGCAACATCTACGGCATCGGAAGCCAGGACGTAGATTTCCCCCGAAATTTCAATACAATGATCGAAAAACGACACAAAGTGCGAAGAGCTTTCGCATCAGTTTTTAAGAAGCACGACGTTTGAAGACGTTTTCCACCTGTTTGTTAAATTGTTTATTCTTGTAATAATCAGGAAATAATAAACAGATATCAAAACGGTGTGAACGAAACACGTCTAAGCTGCCATTTAGTACACATAACCCATTCTTTATTTTAAGATTTGTATCCATCGCCTCCATATTTCGAGTAGGGTTTACTTGTACTTCGGTTTGAAAACCGTGATTTCAAACCGTGGAGAGGTATTTCTTGCTGATGTCTCCAGTGCAACCATATTATTTATCTCAATATACATCCGTATTCATATTTTGAAGGAAAACAAGAAGCCAATATCTCTGCGTGATTACGAGTACAGTACTAGACTTCTCACCATTTTGTTTGTTTTGACGGTGAGTCTTACAAACATTTGCCATTCACGCGATTTGTTTATCAACACTTTGGCGACTTTTAAAATTTCTTTGGAAGAAAATAACATGTTATGCGCCTTTGGCAACAAATAACTATACATTTAAAAAAATAAACGTGGGCTACTTATACCTTAAACTACATACTTTCTATAGCTGTGTTACCTTTTCAGTCGTTACGGCTTCCTGGACGATCCTTTGTTGTGAAAATATTTCGGCGATAATAACAGGTAAAATGGGGTCAATATTTTATCAAAACAACTCGATTAGAAAAACCAGGTCCCTCCTAAATTGTACACTACTCTAGCAAAAAAGGTGGGCACTCCTTATTTTTAAAAAGATTGACCTAAATTTGAAATATATCTATGGAAACGTCTTGTATGACCTACAGTCATGAAATCAAATGCCAATCTCACCAGAGTGGGTTTGTAATGTATTAAAGATGCACATGAGAATTTAGGTCTTGTGGCCACATTGTCGGTTCTCCCGATCTCTTCAGATCTGACTGCGCCACCCGTTCATTTTACAGGTTTGTCAAGAAGACATTTGTTAAGTTGCCACAAGGAGTACGAACATTGGGTGTGAAGAATTTTAGGGCCTGAAAGGACACAGCCTTAAAATAACATTTAATAAAAGGTCAAAAAGGGTCCGTAAAGTAGTGTAATTCTGCTTCCATGTCCCCACGTTAGATCACGCATCACGCATCCATACTGCTGAAGAACCATGCGAGCTGGCAGGGAAACAAGTGAATGCTAATTAGGTTACCCGGCTCTTAGTCAAGGCCTTCTCTGTAAATCAAGGCATATGATTAAGCATCGGCGGTCACACGAGCAAGTTCTGTTTGAATCATTAGCTTGCAGTGAGATGGTGCAGCCACTCCTCCAAAAAGGACGGACGAGTCCGCACTTATTTAGCCTGCGAACGCAGATGTATTTGCTCGAGCAACGATTTCTGTGACGTGAAATCTTTTGCTTTGTTGTTGACCAATTAGATTGTATGATGGAATGATGGAATGGCCCGACTGTCGCGCAACTTTGCGTGTCAGGAATACTTGCGAGATTTGGAAACCATGAGCGAAACTTTCAAGAAGATTTCCCACGACGGTAAATGCTGCATTCTTTGCAGAGAGACGTTTTCGGTGGCTAAGGAGAAGAAACATGTGTTAGGTAAATTTAAAGCAGTGTTGTCTTTGGTATGTCGTGCCACAAATTTTGATCTTTCTGTTTACGTCGATTGTGAAAAGCTGGCAGGCACGTAGTGTTACAATCGCATTGTGAGAATTCCCTGCAAAAGGTGGACAAAATTAGCGAAGGAATAACGCGATATTTCAGTGGTAATGTTTCCCTTCGTATGAAAAGGATGGCGAAGGCAAACAGCAATATACCGGAGGCTGTTAAGCGGAGAAATCACGACTATGCTACATATTTTTTCTCGTCAGATGACTACAAGCACGATTATGGAAACGGGAAAACCTGGTATATTAGCGACTTTCCGAAACTCGTTGGCAGATTAAAATATAACAAAAATATCCTTCTTCTCTTGAAACATGTATTTGATGGACTTCTCCTGGTGCGTATTCAAACTGTCAAATCCAAAAACATTACAAACCTTGCTAAACGAGTGTTCCATTGTGTCCGCCATTGTTTCTCCACGAGAATACGTGGCCACCGCGCACGAATCATGCATGCGAGTTAGTTCCGGATTTTTAAGAGCTAAACTGTGATTGGTGGATAATTTCTGCGTCACAGAAATCGAGCTCGCAGACTTTACTTTTCGGGTGGAGAGAAGCGGAAACAAGTCTGGAAATACGTCAGACAATCGCACTTATTATAAATGCGAGTTTTGTTTTTCGTTCGCGTCTTCTGTACCATTGTAGGATTTTCGCCTCACGTTGGCGTCGCAAGAGGTTTTAAAAAAACACAACGCCTTTGTGCAGCCACGACTTAAAATTCACACGCTGAGCGGCCATGATGGAGGAATAAAACAATAAAATGATTTTCCTTTATTGTTTTTTCCTCCGACATTGGCACCGCACATACTCTAATTGTTTTACTTCTGTACGTAGTTCAACATTCCTTTTGGAAGATCGCAATCCATAATAATTGTTTAAAACGAGCCCCTCTGTGCGAACACTTCAGAAAGATACGGGGCTGCCAGACCGTGATTTAGTACTTTGAACATCAAAATAGCCTTTTGGCGGGTGGATGTATAACGGTTGAGTTGGTGTGTAGATGGACCTGTTTAATTGAAATAATAATGGCTAATGTCATCAACAGCAGCGTTTGGTTTCGTAGCGTACCCTGATTGAAGGCCTGAGTATCTCAGCTGGTGTCACTGAACTCTCGAAACCACACACATATCACAAAGAGATCAATCTTCTTTGGCAGCATCTGCCCTTCGACATAATTATTGTTAGGCTTAATAGCTCAGTGTGAAGGTGTGGATAAAGAAGAGTTTCAGAGCAACTAGCTTAGATTTAAATGGTCACATTTTTTATCCACAGACTAAAACGTCTCTGAACGAACTTGTATCAGTAGGTACACAGCACCGTTTCAAATGTTACATCCTCCTTATGGGACTCTATGTGGAGTGAATGAACGTTGGATTTGTAGGAAACGATCAAGACAAAAAACTACGAAAAAGATCCAAGAGAGTAAATCTGACTGGAGACTGATATATTGGACTGAATTATTGGAAACTCGATACGTACATATGACAATTCCCGATGTTTTCTAGCATGTACACACTGATTTTCATAAGGGCTAAACGTCGCCACCAAGTTTCAAAACTGAGGAGAGCAGCCCAATAAAATCTATAATTTATGTATTTCGGTGCATGCTGAATTTATACTTGAGTGTTATTCGCAATGATTGGACTCGGAACGACCAGCTGGTCGTTGCAATCCACTCAAAGCAGAGGTATGTCTGACTTACGCTGAGAATGGTTGCCGGTGATGAAACGTCCTTTTCTCAAAATCAACAAGAGCTCATGGCCCGAGAAACATTTTTAAAAGACTTGTTTCTAACGTTTGTTGGTATATTTTCGTGCAAACTCGATATCAGATGCTAGCACATTGTCTTTGTTAATCGTCCAAAGTCTTTCATCAACCATCAACAATTCTGCTACTGAACATTGTGCGGAAATTTTTTTCCAGACACGATATGTTTTCGAAAATCCTGAGAAACGCCCGTGAGGTCTCAACCTGCCCCTCCTCTGTTATTGCCTTAAGGCATTTGAGACAGTTGCGTTTTCCTTCTAGTTTCTTTCTTTATTTATTTACCAAATTTGGTCTGGTTTTCTTTCATAATTTATTCATTAAGCGCATTTAATTACTACCCTATACAATGGGTCTACTCGCTAGCGGGTGGACAACCTTTCAAAGCGATTTCGACGATACACATCGTCGGGAAAGTGGTGCAAGCAATGTTTAAATTCTGTAATTCGAGCTAATGCAATTTTTCCTGCAACTGTCTCTTGCAGCATCTGGGTGGACAGTATGGTGGGCAGTACCCGAGGCTTCCAGTGCAAGCCATAGGACATTGCCATGGATCTTTGCCAGTGTTTATGGGAACAGGCTGATAGGACAGCGATGATGGAAAATGCGCGACCGGGTGCGTGCAGCAGTGTTGGTCGCAACCTGCTTGACAGGCTGAATTTTGACAGTGGCCTGGGCAGTATGAAGCACCTGAAAAATACAAAAAAAAAAAACATTACAAAATTTAAGTCGTTTAGCACTACAACTTCTTGGAAGTGCCATAAGTGTCATAATTGCCAAAGAACTTTATAACAGAATGCTTGTAAAGGATCTACAAGAAGTTAACAGCATAAAAAGCTTGCCCTTCTTCCTCCTTGATTTTTATGCCGGCGATATATACAAATCTCCTCGTTATGACACGCAACATAGTATGAGGCCTACATTAGTAGTTTCCAATAGCTTAAGTTCGATGTAGTTTAATGTTGTTTAAGGCGTACCAGTCTAGCCTTCTTAAACTGGTACCTGATGTTTTAAAAGCTGTGACAATACCTTCAGTTGTTTCATGTAAAATTCAAATAGCGTTTCCACTTTTGGTCTTTGGGGAGCAGGGTTGGCGCAGTGGTGAGAGTGCTCGCTTTCCACCGATATGTTCCGGGTTCGTTTCCCGGACTCGGCGTCATACGTGGGTTGAGTTTGTTGGTTCTCTACTCAGCTCCGAGAGGTTTTTCTCCGGATACTCCGGTTTTCCCCTCACATTAAAACAAACACTTAGAGTTTACAAGGTCAAGATCAAGGCTGTATATCAAGTGGAGAAAACAATGGCAAGTAGGCGGAGCAAATGAACAAAACTTTTCAGGAAATAGCAAAAGCTTTTGGCATATGTAGGCTCGTAGTACGGGTGCCCTCCATCTCTCTACATGTGTCCGTCCATCGTTTATTCTATTTGTATAGTGTACAAAAGTGTACTTCGCTTAAAATTTAACTAAAGGTAGTGTTGATGCGACAATGTCTTCTTGCAGTTGTTGGTGCTGAGTTGTAATTAATTTGTTCCAGTATTGTAACGCAGCGCGAGTTCGATTTGAAATCACAAGTATTATTTCAGACCAAAATTGCATGACACGAAGTTCAATTTCCACTTTATTACAGCCATTTCGAAATCACAGGGTTTTTTTTTATCAATATTAATATATGCTTACCCATGAAATTTGATTGATAGGTTAGTATTATTTCATTTTCATTTTGATAGGTTACAGAAAGGATGCGATTTAGAGTAAAAAAAAAATGGTGCGATTTGGGAATAAATCGCACTGTTGAGATCCAATCAGATTACAAGGATCACCAGTTATTTCAAAATGGGTGTAATAAGTAGTGTAATCTGTTCCTTTATTGTCTCTTAGTTTGTAGTAAGTGTAAGTAGTTCGTAATTGTTGTTTCCATTATTTAAGTGTCAAAGAATAATAAAAGTCTTAAAATTAAAAAAAAAAAAACAACGTTTGATTTGATGTGGTTGTACTTGATTTGGTGTTGATTTGATTTAATTTAGTCTTCTAAATTAGTAGAGCATCTGTGCTCGGCTACAAAGATTTGAGACTTTAATAAAGTCATCATCATCATCATCATCATCATTATGATTATGATCATGATCATGATCATGATCTTGATCATTATTATTATTATTATTATTATTATTACTATCTGGAGTAGGATCGATATGTTAATATCTTAGCATTTCAGCATTTCTTGAATACAAAGCTGTTAAAACAACAAGAATCTCACTCTTCTATTCTTAGCTGGGCGCTTAAAAGAAATGAGACGGAGTCAGTCGACAAGCACAGTAAATGTGCAGTAATCGTGCCTGGTTTCAGCGACTGCTCACCTGGTCTGATAATATCGATGGCCGTGAGTCTTGCAGTAGCTCCGTTGGGCAGCTCAAGCTCACCATCATTCTCTTTCATCTTGTTTCGGAGAGCATGGATAGGTTCTGAACCGACACCTGGACCAAGTCTCAATATAACCTCGACGTTTGATTCACCATTAGGCATACACCTACAGTTTCAAAAGGACGCTTTATGAGACTCAAAATGGCAATACAGTGTGCTCATAAAGAAAGTACTCAACAGGAATGTTCTTAAGCCCAGGCAAAACGGACTCGCAAGTTGTCGCAAGTAACCGCTAGCTGAACTTGCGGAGAGACTTGCTTTGGGTGGCCAAACGGTCAATTGCCAACGGAAAGTTTCCTCTCAAGTACACGAAAGTCGCAAAAAAAAAAAAAACAATTTCAATGGCTACTAGGTTGCTATAAATAACATCGAATGGATGTCACTCAACTTGCGTTGACTTGAGTTGGATGGCTAAACGATGAAAAGCTTGTGTCGACTTGCGTGAAAATTTGATCTCGACCAAAATGAGCGCAAGTCCTCGCAAGTCAACGCAAGTGCGCACAAGCCATGGCCAAACGGAGTCGCAAGTAGACCCAAGTTTTCAACTTGCGTCTACTTGGGAGTCCGTTTGGCCTGGGCTTTATTCTTAATAAGCAAAGTGACCCAGCTGATATCAGCGTCTTTGTGGATATGTTAACGATTGCCTGTTGTTGTTGCTGTTCCTGTTGTTGTTTGTTGTCGTCATTCACTTTCTTCGAGTTGAAATTTTGTACTGAAGCCTTCGAGACATAATTCAAAGAACGGACAAAGCAAGCATTAATTTTGATTTAAGAAATGAAGTCCGGGTGATCTGAAAACTGAATTTCTTCAAATGTTATGTCGTCTCGATTGCTGATTCATAATCCTCGAGTATAACAATTTTGCTTAATTGTTATACTCGAGGATTTAATAAATCCGTCAATCAATCAATCAATCAATAATCATTAATCATTCAACAATAAATTAATAATGTAGTCCATGAGTGAAAACTGTAACACATATTACCTGATGGTGTTGACAATAGGGATGGTTAAAGCTTTTCTATGTTCGAAAAAATGCTGGATCTGGAAATAAGAAATAACACAAACAATACAGCTAATTATTAAAGAATCGATTTCACATTAATTGATGAATGCCTTGGGCCTTCGGAAAAGGTGTTAGTTAACTCTTGGCAAAGTAAGCTAACGTTTTGTACTTCGCCTCCTGTCCTCCTTTCTGCAGCCAGAGAGCAAAAGATGGCAAGTTTTCGACGATAGGTTTTAAGAAAAATGTAAAACTTCTATTTATCCTGGCCCCATCACTGCCATAATAATAATAATAATAATAATAATAATAATAATAATAATAATAATAATAATAATAATAATAAAGAATATAATAATAATAAAGAACAAAACAAAAATCGATAACTAAAAAAGCTTGCTACTTACAGATCTCAAGTTACTTTGATCTAAGTTCTTTGCAAAATATGAGATTAAAATTTGTAATATTACGGATGCTTGCTGGTAAACTATTGAAGGCCCTGGCAGCCTGAAGTCTTGAAGAGTTCCCGTTTCTTTTGGTAAAGTTAAGTTGTTGTGCTACTAGGCGGGGTCCTACTGAAGACCTTACTTCGTAGGGTTTCACTGAATTGTAGATAGTCTGGCCAGTGATCATCCGTAGAGCACATTGAATGTCATTTTAAAAATACTCATTTGTCTCTTCTGATTGATATTTAAACCAATATCTCACTGGCGTACTCTCCTAATACAAACCCTGTACACGCATTCTGAACACGTTGTAAATGTTTTACTGAGTTGATACTGAGGGAGAAGAGTGTAGACTAACGTGACACTAGCATAATCTAGTATGGACATCACTAAGCTCTCTGCCAGCTGCTGATGCACGTTGAATAGAACCGATCTCTTAAGTTTTCTTAAGACAGCGAACACTCCGTAACAGGAAGCCAACTGATGACAAGTAGTACTAAGGGAGAGTCCTCAAGAGTTGGGCGAGATTGGTAATTAAACCAGTACACTGAAGTCATAAACAGGGGGAACGGGGGAGCAGGGATCGATGGCGCAGTGGTGAGAGCACCCGCCTTCCACCAATGTGGCCTGGGTTCGATTCCCGGACTCGACGTCATATGTGGGTTGAGTTTGTTGTTGGTTCTCTTCTCTGCTTCGAGAGGTTTTTCTCCGGGTTCTCCGGTTTTCCCCTCTCCACAAAAACCAACATTTCCAAATTCCAATTTCATCTGCTTGTAAAGCGCGTTTGATCATAAACACATGGAAAATGCGCTATATAAGTTCAAATTATTAATACTACAATGATTACGGAGCATTAAGATATGCATTGATGTACGTACCCTGTCTCGCAGGAGGTCGTTCACATTTTGAATGTAAGGTGTGCACATTGAATAGTATCCAGCATAAGAAGACTCTGGGTACTCGGCATTTAGGTATGACAGATGTTGTTCCTCAGTGATGTGAAAGGTTAATTTATAAGTTGTGAAACCTGCAACAAAGAGCGCATGTGAAAAATTAACACTGGATGCTTTAATTATACTAATTTCATCGATATAGTGGAACGCACGAAGGGCTGATCGTATTAAAGGAAAGAAAGAGAAGCGTGGCTGCGACAGAAAGCTGATTTGGGTTTTAATTGGTTGTTTCTTTTCTCTGGCTTTGGCCGTCAGTGTAGTTGTCCTAGACTGGGTAATATATATACACGAAAGGACAATGTTTTAGTAGTTCACGCGAAGGAGGAAACGTCAGGCCAAAGTTTCACGGTTTTTCCATTGCGTCTCAAATAAAACAGAAATAACTTACTGTACTCATTCCCCTATAAAAATACAGTTGATTGGAAGCAACTAATCCTTGAGCCAGGTATTCAAATTATTCCATGACACTGCCCCTTTGCTGTCTTTAAGCCGAATCCGAATAATAGCCAATTGCTGTTTACTTTTTCGTAAAGCTTGAAGTTACCCCGGCCGTAGAAACGTCCCGTAGAAACGCCGTAGAAGCCCCGGCCGTAGAAACGTCTTTCCATTGGCTATCATCGTTATTCTTGGATAAAACGATAATCATGTTATCCAGCTTCTTCTTTTCGTTTCTTCTTGATTTGATAGTAGTCTACTTACCTGGCAAGGGAACCTCACAAACAAAAGGCTTCGCATCTAAACAATGC
Source organism: Pachyseris speciosa (assembly GCA_016490735.1). NCBI lineage: Eukaryota > Metazoa > Cnidaria > Anthozoa > Scleractinia > Pachyseridae > Pachyseris > Pachyseris speciosa. The sequence continues at coordinate 2,448,254 of JAEMWC010000011.1, read as the reverse complement.
CTATCGCCCCAGCCAGGCGAGTGATCTCCTCTTGCTTGCACGATGCAGTTCTCCTCTTCATTGCCGTCCGGTTCACCGGGCAACCATTCTGAGAAAGGAATTGTGGATCCATCTACCCAGACGTAGCGGCCCTCACTAGAGTGATCGTGCAGTCCAATCCACGCTTCTGATACGTTGTCTTCTATAGTCAAATTCAAGGTGAACGAAAATTCAGATGCGCAAATTCTGTGACACGTGTGTTTGCTCGTCTTTTATATCCGGGACAATAATATCAATTAAATAAATGTAGGCAATTAAAGCCACTACAAACAAATTCTTGAAGCCTAAAAATGGATACATATGATTAGTTTTTAATTAACCCTAACATCTGGGGTTGATTAGCTGGATATTTACATAGCCTGGTCGAACCTGGATTTCAACACGGAACTACAGTTAAACAAATTCAACAGGTCAACGAGGTTGACTTGACCCAGGTTTCTCCGGTCTTTTACTTAACCAAAGAATACCAGTTTCGATTTTATATAGCTAACAAACCATACAAACGATCAGCCAAAATGTTTTTTAACTCAAAGAGTTAGAATTTGGAAATAAGTTAACGATGGTACTCTTTCTTCATTAAATAATATATTGCTTTGCAAAGCAGGTAGCATTCTTTTGATACTGGGTATCGCTTCGTTAGCTTTTGTTCAAGAGTGAGTACGTTACTCAATTAAAGCAATTTGCTAAAACGGCTAAGAGACGTGTAAACTGACCTACTGACTTCACCATCGCATTACCAACTAAAAATCAAGTGATCTTTTCTTCGTTAATATTCTTACTTGTTAGCAGATTCACAACCAAGTCTGCTTCTTCTCGGGTCTCAAGCGAGGCAAGTGATCCACCATCACGGGCGCAGCTAGACACGGCGTCATTCCAGGTCAGTGGCGTAGTGTGGAGGGAAAAGCACGACTTACTACCCATAGGTAGCCTGTAATATCCCTCAGGACAGGCCGCTTGAAAGGAAGGGGCAAAAAGACAACATATAACGGAGTATCATAATTCAGTAGTTAGTTCTAGCAAGCGAACATGACAAAAACCAAGTTAGATGTTTCAGATGAGGGAACATTCAGTGGTTACTGCTTAAATCATTCGATCATCATTCGATCTCCATGCACTCGGTTACGCTTCTTTCTTTAGTGTACACAGTCAAAAACTAAAGAAATTTTATCCATACGACGTTACCCAATCATTGAGTCTGTCGTCTTGATAAACGTTTGCTGATAGATGAACAGACCTTTTCACGGCGGTTCCTGACATAATCTTTGTTGGGGTAGGCAAACGTTATAATCATAGCCGTGCAAGACTTTAACACCGTACCTTTGCGTTTTTGCCAACCGGTACTATAAAAAAGCGAATTATCATACTCACCATCTGGTGTTGGTTCATATATTCCTAAATGAAAAACAAAATAAACCCGTGAAGGGAAAGAAGAATTAATCAAACCTTGTGCTCGTAGTGGAACATTTAATTTGCTAAATATTGTTTCGGGACAAAACCGCTTCTTCAATTGATTCAAACAATACTTAGGAGCCTGCACACCCTATGACTAACCTGAAACCTGCCCTTACAATCAACGCAGTTCAACTATATGACTTTCATATGTTCATTCTCACATATTCATCACTCAGAACCAACAAACTGACCAGCTCCCAGTTGGCTTGTTAGCCCAGTTGGTAGAACACTGCACCGGTATCCCAGAGGCCTTGGGTTCTATTCCCGTATATTTTTCAAGCTTTATTTTCACTACTGCTTAAGCAGTGTTCATAACTGCGATGATCATTCACATACTCATTCTCAGTTTAATCCGCAGTTCAAATATATGATTCTCATACATCCATTCTCACAATAAAAACACTATCTTATTACATATGATAAAATTTTTAAATTACAATCTTGCAAAATGTGCCGGATTGGCTTTTAAATAACAGAGGAGAAATATTAACAAACAACGAAGCGGATGAAAATGCATCAATCACCAACAGCTATGGTGATATTTTTGCAAGCATCGCCTTATGAAGACCAACAGGAAGTCGCAGTAAACGCCGAGCTAAAACTTGAGCCGTCACTGAGTTGAATCTTAATTCAAGATACAGGCATTTCCACAGCTCAGCTTGTGTTACGTATTATGAGGATAATTTAGAAATATTGCTTCGACTTGTCTTCAAATTGTTCTGGTAAGACATTAGATTGATTATTTATTTGGGTGACCATGGGTGGCGGTTAGGCAATGGAGTCGAATATGGCTGGAGTATACCAAAACACCCCATTGGCAAGGAAGCCAGTTCCACTTCAAAATAATATTTTATCAATTCAGGAGCCCATATTGAAGTGAAAAGAAATTAAGGCTCTATCTTTTTCCAAACTGCTTTGAAAGTAAAAAGAAGCGTGACCCACCTGCAGCTGGCAAAACGTTTTCTCTGATTTGTACGTCTTCACTTTGTCCCGGATCAAGAAAAACAACGACGTAAATTTTATTGGGTACAGAAGAGCGAGTAGTAATGTCATTATTACTTCCAATTTCTTCTCTGGCAATTCCAATTCCTGCGAACACACTGCTCTTCCAAACCAACTGCGTAAATGGAGACGCCTTCATTGTGGGCTTGGGATCAGCCCAGTCATAGAACCTTATGGCGCTGTACCACTTCACTGCGCACGCCTTAGCAATGTCTCCCTCCTGAACATGACTACAAATCAATTGCCCGTATGTGGAGTTGGGATTTATCTTTTCTTGTCCTGCAGCGGCGAGTTCGTGAGCCCACTGGCCAGCCAACTCGTTTATTTTATCCGAGGCTGTTACATCTGAGGACTGGTGAAGTCTTCTGAAGAGGTTTATTTCGGAGAGAAGATGGTGTAGGAATTGCTCTAGATAATGTATTAACAAAACGATTGTATCAGTATAAAGATGACTAAACTGAGGTAAATAGGTTGCGAACAAACAATTTTGCTCCACATTGTATGAAAAATAGTACTTTTGCGAATTGTTTCAATTCTTTCAAGGAGAATTGGAAAACAAAACCATTTGCAACCTAAGGTGATTTTCTGATTTTTTATGCATTTATATTTTCTAACTAACATGCAGGCTCATACTGGTAGACGTTCCAGATTTATATATCTATTGTAGTTTAGTTATTATTACCACCACCACCACCATCACCACCATCTCATTTCTTTATACAATATCTGTGACACAAGTCTAAAAGGAAACTTTGAATACATATTTGAATACATGCACAGTTTTTACGTCGTTGTACTTTTAAACTTTGGCTGGCAAACATTTTTAGCAAAATGGGTGTTTTAGTCCTGTTGTCAATGTGAACAAAATTTGTCTAAGGGTCTTAGAAACGTCATTGAGATGATGACAGGGCGGTTTACGTAAGGTCTCATGGATAAATAAGTTTTAGAATTTTCAGGCCTAATTTTTATTGCACCTACTCGAAAAAACACAATAATCAATTACTTGCCATAATCTGGAAGTGGTCTGCTGGGAAGTGTTTCATCTGTATTGCAAAAAAGAAAAAAACAAGATTTAATCAAAGGAATTTTAAGAGGATATCAATAACGAAGGAAATATCAACGTTTGTGGAACAATTTTTTTTTTCACTCTAGTTCTAAACTAATGAAAAAGAGTATAATCAGGTTTAATGATCCAGTTCAATTATTCAGGCCCGGCCAGGGGTTTTGGGTATATGGTATCTAGAGCCATTTTAATTCAGGTATATGGGATTTTTATGTTACAATTCGGGTATAAAGTATCTGGTTCTTCCTGAATTTTAGATATTCAGTATACAGACATGAATTAAATTCTTCAAGATAATTTTAAGTATTATGTATCACACGTTTTACAATTTTAAGGTATAATGGTATCTTATGGGGAAAAAATCGAGTATATTAGTATCCCACTACCCCCATGGCCGGGCCTGATTATTGCTGTACGAGAATGATACATTAATGTTATATTCGACTCTGTATTATATGCAAGCAATTCTTGTCGCCGAGGCCAGGGGAGAAGAAAAAGACGTAATTAAGACAAATAAGACGCCCGGCTCTGAAGTCTTGATACTCTTTCTACTCATTCTCTACTTTGGGCTAAAACCTATGGCAATATAAAATATATTTCGGTTTTCTAGCCTCTTTAGTTCTGTGCCATGTTGAAGGATAAATAACTTTTAACCTGTGTCGAAAGAATATCAAGATTTCTCATTTCTTTCTTACTTAAATTACTTCTCTGCGAATTTTTGGTTTTATTATGATCATATTACTGAAGTCAGTCGGTCTGTTTATTATCTAATCAACCTATGTCAAACAAAAATTTGAAAACAACTTTTGTCAGACTAGAATAGTATAGGAGGTACTTTGTGGGGTAACTCTATTAGCAATTCTTACACTTTCACATTTTTGTCCAGAAAATCCGGTACAACATTCACATTTATGTCCATCAGGGTTTTCACCGGTTCCGATGCACTGTCCACCATAAAGACGGTCTTTGTGTGGTTTTTATGAGGCTTTTCTGTCACTTACTTTCACATTTTGGTCCAAAGAATCCCGGTTGACACTGGCATCTAAACCCTTCAGGGTTTTCATTGTCTATCATGCAGTTTCCACCATGGAGACAGGGATTGGGTTCACAAGCATAACCTGGGGAAGGGGAAAGAATTTTAGAACCTTGAACGGGGCGAAGGTTCACGTGGGGTATTCTTGATCGGTCGAAAGCTGGTCTTTGAACATATATGGTTGGAACAAGAATCCCGTGCGACATTCGCTTTCATTGGTTACTATGCACTGTCCTCCATGGAGGCGTTTTTTGTGTGGTTTTTATGAGGCTTTTCTATTACTTACTTTCACATTTTGATCCAAAGAATCCCGGTTGACACTGGCATCTAAACCCCTCAGGTTTTTCATTGTCTATCATGCAGTTTCCACCATGGAGACAAGGATTGGGTTCACAAGCATAACCTGGAGAAGGTGGAAGAATTTTAATTTTAATTAGTTTAACTATAAGAAAGTCGAAGAGATTTATTTTACAAAAAAGAGACAAAGGATCCATCCAGCAAAAAATACCAATGGATAGAACTTCCCCATAACAAAATTTCCATTTATTTTATTAACTCGTGAATGCGAAACCATTAGCGAGTTTCAGCAGTTTGATGGGGAAAAAATGCATTTGCTCGGTCGATCGGTCAGTCGATGAGTCGTAAACATTTGTTAACTCCGCTGACCAGTACATTCCGCACGGGCGACATTTTGCAAAATGGCTGCCTCATCCGACGATGAAGCTTACAGAAATTTACAGAAGGCTAAGTCTTTCTTGTTGTGAAGAGGGCTCCGGCTCTCACACTTAAAATCTGTTGTTATCTCATCCTTTAGTCTAATGTGTTGCAATTTTGGTCTCACTGTAGATTAGAATGGCCAGCTTCGGATCGGAAATCCTCGTTAAGATTATCACCAAACAAACTACTGTGAAAAAAAAGAAAATAAAACAAAACAAAACAGAAAGTGTATTGCCTGCCCCCTTTTCTGTGGTGTTTTTTAAATAACTTTTAGCATAACCCAGTGACACATTGATTATCTATTGAGCAAGCGATCAATAAAGGATTGATAGTTATTTCCTTGATGTTTTAAGAACTTCACAAATACGTGAAAGAAAGACTCTAGGTATTATTCACCTAGAACCTAGTAAGCAGTAGAGCTATGTTTATTTATTCAGTTACCTTGTTGCTGATCCACTTCGTCTTCAGAAAAATACGAAAATAGATAAAATTAGTGAATAGTTGAATAAAAATAAAGTAATTGAAAATTCTTGTAGATTATATCGCTTTACCGATTCAAGCCTAAGTACGCCAAGTCGCTTTCATTTGACAAGGCGGCCGCCAGCGAACGCTATTTGGCATCGCAGTCATGTCTTAGCAACAATTTGGAGGACAAGCCAGAAACCGATTGATTTCTTGCGCTAAGACAAGTTAAACTATAAAACTTAATAATATGGCTAATCGTAAAAGCTTCTTTTAAAAACGGTATTACGTGCACAAGTCAAAGAACTCATGAAATTATTTTTAAGGGGATATCAATAAGCGAGGAAACGGAGACATAACACAATAATAACAATAACTTTGTTTATAAGTAGGATGAGACAACTGGCAGTCAAACGGCTGATTTGGACCCACTACGTACATAATAAAAATCAATCAAAGCTAAAAATAACCTGATTAAAACACCAACTCCCAAATGGAGGCGACCGAGGAGTTGAACCCAGGACTACTGAGAAACAACTCTAACAACAATCTTTATTCACACTATTCAGGTACAAAGAAGAAGTAAAACAAAAACAAAAACAAAGAAAGAAAGAAACTATAGAAAACGAAATGATAGAAGTTACATAGTTATATGTACAATTTTGAATCCAGCTAACGGTTAGAGCCACACTTGAACCCAGTACTCCCGGATAACGAGTTCTACGCCCTAAGCCGTTCCACCATGCTGCCCTCTCGAAAAAAGCTTTTTCCTGGCTAGAAAAGTAGGCATTTTGATCCAGAGAACCTCGGTTGACATTGGCATTTATACCCGTCTGGTATTTCAGGGTTTATGCTGCATTTTCTACCATTGAGACAAGGATTGGGCTCACAAGCATTAACTGGCGAGTTAAGATGGAAGAATTTTAGAGACTTGAAGGGGGCGAAGGCTCACATGGGGTATTCTTACGATCAGTATAAAACCTGGTCTTGAGCATACATGGTTAGAACAAGAAATGAAGTAAGCGTAAAGTAAAAGAAGGTCGAAGAAAAGAAAAGATGGTAAACCGATTTTAAAAGTTTATAAAACGATTCATCCGGTTAAAATACCGACAGGTAGAACTTCCAATAACAAAATTTCCATTCGTTCAGTGCATGTGTTGATGCTTTTTGCTGGTTTTTCTTTTTAATTCATAGTTTGATCTAAAAGTCAAATTTTGGTCCGTTGACTGAAATTGTAAGATTTTTCCTTTCTTATATTAACAATTAGATTATGAGCTCGAGATTTCTATCGCGTGATAGCTGATGAGGGCGCAGCCCCAATCAGCTATAACGCATAGAAATCGAGAGCGAATAATCTAATTGTTTTAGTAGAAATCTACTAGTCGCTCAAAACTAAACATTAGTAAATTGTCTAAAACCTCCTCGCAGACACTTCGAAACCGCGAAGTAGCGGCCGCCATTTTGTTGACAATCGCTACTCACTATCTATCACAGAATAGATAGCGAGTAGCGTAGCCAATCAGAAAACGGCATTCATGATAGAACGCTAGTAGATTTATACTAACACCTGATAGACTGAAAAGCTAAAAAAGACCAAAGAGAAGACAGGAAGAGTATTCGTATTGCCGGCTCTTTTCTGTGTTGGTTTTCGAAAAGCTCTTAACATAAGCCAGTGACCCAGTAATTATTTATCGATCAAGCGTGCTGTCTGATTGGCTAAACAAGTAGAGCTCTATTTATCTGTAGAATGCCTGGTTGCGCCTGGAAGGAAACCAGAACAAAAGAGAAAGAATAACATGCCCAATGAAATTTCTCTCAAATAGATCGGTCACTAAGTTAAGGGGGCTCGCTCACGGCCTTAATTTTCCACCTTGATAGTTGACGGAACGCAGGCGAAACATTTAAGAGTCATGAATCCCTACCCATTTGATAGTAAGCTCTAGTTCATAGTCTGGTTGGTTCTTCAGCTTTTTCGTGGTTAGAAAGGAAGCAGTTTTTATGTGGTTATTCTGACTTACTTTGACATTTTGATCCAGAGAACCTCGGTCGACATTTGCATTTATACCCCTCAGGCCTTTTACGGCGTATCAAGCATTTTCCACCATTGAGGCAAGGATTGGGCTCACAAACCTTAACTGGTGAATTAAGAAGAAAGACTGAATTTTAGAGACTTGACTGAAAAGGGCGAAGGCTCACGTAGGGTATTCTTACGATCAGTATAAGAGCTGGTCTTGAACATATATGTTTGAAACAAGAAATAAGGAAAGCGTAAAGCTAAAGAAGGTCGAAGAAAAGAAAAGATGGTAACCTTATTTAAAAAGGTTCATAAAACGATCCTTCCGGTAAAAAAAAAATCGATAGAACTCCCCATAAAAAAACTTCAGTTCATTGTATTGATGTTGGTTGCTGGTTCTTTCTTTTCTGTTTCATTGTTTGATCTAAAAGTTAAATTTTCGGTCTGTAGACTGAAAATTGAAGTTTCAGTTAGGAAATCCTCGCTAAGATTTTTCCGTTCCTGTATCACCTGACAGACAAAAAAAACTAAAAGAGACAAAACAGAAGACAGAAAGAGTATTTTTATTGTCTGCCCTCTTTCCTGTGTTGGTTTTCAAATAGCTGTTTACATCCACCATGCCAATGACCCAGTGATTATCTATCGAGCAAGCGTGCAATCTAATGAGCTACACAACTAGAGTTCTAATTGTTAAATAGACTACCTGGTTGCGCGTGGAAGGAAACCAGAATAAAACAGAAACAGAAACACGTCCATTGAAATTTCTCTGTTAAATACTCGGTTACTAAGTTAACAGGTTCTACACCCTAACCGTTGCACCATGCTGCCCCCTGAAAAACATCTTTTCCCTGGCTAGAAAAGTAAGCAGTTTTTATGTGGTTATTCTATGACTTACTTTGACATTTCGATCCAGAAAACCCCGCTCGACATTTGCATTTATACCCCTCAGGCCTTTTACGGCGTATCAAGCATTTTCCACCATTGAGACAAGGACTGGGCTCACAAGCATAACCTGGCGAAGGTGGAAGAATTTTAGAACCTTGAGAGGGGCGAAGGCTCACGTCAGTTATTCTCAAAATCGTTAAAAAGCTTCGGTCTCAGGAACATATTTTACTTTTTACCTATTATTATTTATTTTGTATTTAATTAGGTTAAAACTTAATTAGGAAGGCTCCACTGAAAACCGTCTTGGCGAGTTGGATCCCCTCGCTAAATATTACCGTTATTATTATTATTATTATTATTATTATTATTATTATTATTATTATTATTATTATTCATGTCTCTCAGTTTGGTGTTTTTACTGGCGCTGTCAAACAGCTTGAGACAAGTTTATTTAAGACATATTGAGATCAAGATTGTTTTTCTTTTGCTTATTTATTGACCGTGATCGAGAAAGTGGGACACTCAAAACTTCTAGAGATATGACAGCTGGCAAAAAGGTGGCGAAGAGTTGTTAAAATGGTTAGCTTTAAATTTTGTAAAGCAATAAAATATTCGGCGGTAAAGTGTCATCTGGATAAAAACCTGTTTTAAATGTACTATTTTTCAACAAGGAATTTTGGCAAAGCAGTGTCTTTCGTCACAAAACTGTTAAGTCAGATAGGTGCTATTTACGGCTCTGCAGTGTTAAAAACACTTTTGGGGACTGAGTGATGATGTCTAGATGTGAACTAATTGTTGAGCTAAGTCAGTGTTGAATCAGCATTTCTTTAGATTGAGAGGAACTTGATAACGGAAAGTAGGAGCCGGGGAATTTTGTCTCCACTTCACAACGAATGAAACACACAGCTAATAGGCAAATAAGCAAGAACCAACCCAAACATTACGTGAATAAGAATCTACATAACACGCTCAATAACTGTTTGTTGATGGGTATAAACTCCTGTCGCCGATCACTTGTGCGAATTGTCCATGTGGAAACTTGTGAAGAGTCCATCCTCAATTCAGATCTGAACATATTACAATAGGTAATAAGTGTTTCTATAGATTGTCCACTACTCTGGACGTATACAAATGCGTCACAGAACAAAGAAACAAGCATGCAGCTAAAACATAGTCTGGTGGGTCCACAACTTTGGACCGATCCCTATATGCAAACAAAATTGTGCCGCTTAGGCTGGGATATCCACTACTTTAGACGAAAATCATCATGAACAGACACGTCACGCCAGTTAGGCAGGGGAGTCCACAACTTTGGACACAAATCCCCGTACACAAATATATCAGGCCAGATAGGCTGGGGTGTCCACAACTTTGGACGAAAATCCCCGTACAAAACATATCAGGCCAGTTAGGCTGGGGTATCAACAGCTTTGGACCAAAATCCCCTAACGAAGCATATCAGGCCAGTTAGGCTGGGTCGTCCACAACTTTGGACATAAATCCCCGTACAAAAACATACCAAGCCGGTTAGGCTGGGGTGTCTGCCACTACGGACCCAACAACCCCATATACAAACATTATATCATGCTAGCTAGGCTAGGGTGTCCACTACGTTGGAAAAAAACCCTAAAAACGAGCACATTATGTCGGACAAGCTGAGTCGTACACTAAACCTAAAATACAAAAATATCGTACAAGTAGACAACGCTAATTCAAAAGAGGATAAAAATAATAATACAGGAGCTGAGCAGCCGCTTATAATAGACGTGCGATTAGAACGGAGGCCAGAAAAAACCTGCCATAAAAAACCCCTTGGGGAACAAAGCAGGAAATCTGGGTAGGAACCATGGCTCAAGCTCCGGCGGTTGGTAGCCTTTCCTACGGAGGCTTTACAAAGGTAAGACAGCCGATAGTGCAGAAAAAACAAAACATCTTAGACAACTAGAATGAAACTAGAATAAAATGAATGAACTAGAATAAAATAAACGGAGCTCTGAACTGGGTTGATTCAGAGGCCTAGATGACTATCACGTGCTACACTTTCCCTTATATACGGTTTTCTCTCTACCCATGATGCACCGGCCTAGAGCCCAGGCCGCGTTGATTCCCGTGCCGACAAAATAGTTATTTCGGCCTTCTTCGCGAGTTCATTCGTCAGAAATAACATTTATCATCGGCATTAAGTTAATGACAAAAGCTGCCTTAATCAGCATTTTCCTTTCCAATTAACTTTCTGTAAACATGCTTCGACCCAGATTAGTAATATTTGCTCAGTCCAGTTGCTGTGAAGTGAGCGAAGCAAGCAAGAAGCGTCATAAATAGGATTTAAGGCGAGAGAAAATCTCATCTTTGATAGTCTTTTCCTAGTATGCTCTACGTACACTGCCAAAATTAATTTTTATAGCAGCTATGAAACACGGATAAAAGCAATGTTTATCGTCTTTACTCTACTCAATTAACCTTCACTCGTTCCGGTCCCCTAACTTTGCAGAGTGGAACCTCGCTTTCATTTCCACGAACCAAAACACAACGTCTTACCTCAATTTCGCTTTCCTATCAAACCCGCACAAAAATTGTAGAAAATAAGTGTATTCGGCTTCGAAATTGAGCATCAATCAATCTCATTACTACTTCCGTCTTAAGAAAAGGCCTCGAGCAAATATAAAACATTCAATATATATGGAAATTAGGTCTCTAACCATGCCTTAATATGCCTGAGTATGGAGATTGTCATTTAGCTTCCGAAAAAGTAAATTATTACCGTGTCTTAAGTGACTGTAATATTATCCTTCTAGGGTATGTATATTGGAGTTAAGCATGAGCTGTAATGCCCTTTTAGAGAATATATACCATGTTAGGATGTAACTTTTTTCGCGCATCCCCATTAAGTGACATCAGAGACTGCCTACATTCAATATATATGCAAATTAGGTTTCTAGCCCTGCCTTAATATGCCTGAGTATGGAGATTGTCATTTAGCTTCCGAAAAAGTAAATTATTACTTTGTCTTAAGTGACTGTAATATTATCTTTCAAGGGTGTGTATATTGGAGTTAAGCATGAGATGTAATGCCCTTTTTGGATAATACATGCCATGTTAGGATGTAACTTTTTTACGCATCCCCATTAAGTGAGATCAGAGATTGCCTGCAGCCAGTGCAGCGTCCACCGACTAGCCGCCGGAAGGGGAAAGATCTCAAATGCCTTCTTCATCGCATCAACCCTGATGGACCCTAATTCAACTCCTGTTATGCAAATTTCAAATCGAAAGAAACAGATTAAAGCTTGTCGTTTGACGTTAGCACGCAGCTGTCAGGACATTTTCAGTGAGCTCGAATTCACATGGCTATGTTATGCACTCTCGGGCAATTTAGTGCATACAAAACTCTGGCATAACTGATCCGTTTTTGTACGCCTAGAGGCTGCCCAAATATCGAGAAACATTCAAGTACTTGTTAAAGAAACAATGTAGATGTTGTCTTGAAAACAGGCAGGACTCCGAACATAGTGTTTACGATACAAGGCTTTAATTGCACCAAATCATTAGGGTGTGTATATTGGAGTTAAGCATGAGATATAATGCCCTTTTTAGATAATATATGCCATGTTAGGATATAACGTTTTCACGAATCCACATTAAATGAGATCAGAGATTGCCTGCAGCGTCCACCGACTAGCCGCCGGAAGGGGAAAGATCTCAAATGCCTTCTTCATCATATCAACCCTGATGGACCCTAATTCAACTCCTGTTATGCAAATTTCAGATGGAAAGAAACAGATTAAAGCTTGCCGTTTGACGTTAGCACGCAGCTGTTAGGACATTTTCAGTGAGCTCGAATTCACACGTCGAGACTGGGCAGCATCATTTGATCCACCTTTTTCTAACGTCTCGCTTCTAATATGGCTGCCATCTCAGGACATTTTAACTTTTGGAATCTTTCAAGCGTAGAAGCTCTAAGGCAAGCATGGCTAGGTGTTGACAATGCCAAAACTTTATCCGCAACCCTTGCCGTTCCTGCTTTGGTCATGACTCCAATCCTCGTGTTGGGAAATTCATTGGTAATTTTGTCGATTTGGAAAGACCCTTTAAGAAAACTTCGCTCATCACCTTCAAACTATATACTTTTATCTTTGGCCTTCGCTGACCTTCTTGTGGGTTTAATCTTATGCCCTCTAAATGTGTACTTAGGTTTCAATTTGCTTTACCAGAAAGACTTCCTATTTCATCTACCTCTGTCGGTCAACGCATTTTTAATACCGCTGAGCATTGCTCACATGTGTCTTCTCGCAATCGACAGATTCATTGCTTTGGTGACTCCACTGCAGTATCGCGTCAAAGTTACGAACAAGCGAGTCTACATGGCCACAATAACGTGCTGGGTGTACTGCGTGTTACTTGGTTGCTTATTTTATGTCTTGCAAGAACATTTCATTATATTGGGAACCATCTTAAACTTGCAAATGTTTTTCGGTGTTATTTTTGTGTTATTAATGTACATCGTGATGTTGTGTCGCTTTCACAGCTACTCCAAGTCAAGAGAATTGAGCGAAGAATCAAACGCTAACCGCCAAAAGATCCTACTAGCAGAGAAAAATCTCTCCAAGGCTATCGCCACCGTGATATGTGCATTCCTAATCTGTTTCCTCCCTTGGTTTGTTGTGCAGATAATATTTTACGTTTGTTCGTCATGCCAGCCTAATTTGTCGTTGTTACTCCTATGTTATGCAATCTCGGGCAATTTAGTGCATACAAACTCTGGCATAAATCCATTTTTGTACTCGTGGAGGCTGCCTAAATATCGAGAAACATTCAAGCACTTGTTAAAGAAACAATGTAGATGTTGTCCTGAAAACAGGCAGGACTCCGAACATGGTGTTTACGATACAAGGCTTTAATTGCACCAAATAATTATTGCAATCAATGTTAGTATAGTTAGCAGAATGAAAGAGTGGTAGTCTCCTCCCTTGGGTTTCCGTTGTATTGTTAAAAAAGAGTCTGCACTTAACAATGACAGTCTTCGCGTGTGAGGTGACAGTGGTACCGATAGCTGTGTTGAAGTGATTTTCATAAAGTCAGCCTATGAAACTGCGATTGCCATATTTCTGTTTGCCATTCAAGGGAATGTAGTTTGCTCAGCAGTGTATTAACATAAAACATTTTCTTCTTGCCACGAGAAATGCATACCTATGTTAATATAATTTATGTTTTGTGCAAACTATCAAGGATAATTAACTAGATAATAACACTTTCTAAACTCTCGTAGTGGTTTAGTTGATCCCCTACGTTTCCTATCGGGGCACTGCTTCATAAACTTGAATTTAAGATTCCGGCCTAGGCGATTTGCGGTCCTTATTTTTTTGGACTCATAAAGATGTACGAGGGATAATGACGTGTCATCTTTCTTGTAAATAAACAAAATGATCCCCTGGATTTTACAACTTATGCGCTAGGTGCTAATAAGAAGGATTAATTATTTTGTTGTGTTAAACAACGGCAAAGATTTATTTAAAGCTTCTTGTGCATCTATATAAACACGAATTGAAAGGACCTACCCTCTAAGAAATTCTTTCAAAAGATCTGCTATCAATCTGCCATTTTCGTTACTGTAAGTTATGGAAAAACAACAAATCTTAAAATAACTGACTGCTTACAATTTAGCTTTAAAATCACTTCATTATCTCATTGATTGATCAACGCTAATGGCCTCGTAATCTTGATCCTTATCGATCAATATTTCCTCAACAGTGAAACTACCAAAGAATTAAAATATGGTAAAGGTGATGTCATATCTGCTTGTACATGCACTTTCGTCATAAACAGTGATGATCCATGGTCAATTTGTAGACTACTGTTTCTTTATGGGGGTCCCTATAACTCATAAAATAAAATAAACAATCTTTCCTGGTGTTTTTTCAAAACCTATTAAGGCACAGTTTCCCATCCATGTTATTTGCCAACAGAAAGCGAGGGCAATATTGATTGAGCGCTAATGAACATTGGTCCAAGAAGCAGGTTACTTGCTGAAGTCGACGCAGCATGCCTTCTGTCCGGCTTATACCGACGCACATTTTGCTTTGTTGAAAATAGCTTGTCAGAATTGATTCCAGCCAATTCGTTTGGTTGCCGGTGTGACTATAGAGAAACTAGCTTCGGTTATTTCTTCTCTCTGTGATGTATTTCACTGCTCTTGACTACGACCTTAACTAACAGCAATATAATATCATGCATTGTTGGCGGCTAAGTAACTACCTTATTATAGGAAATTAACGTCATTAAACAGGGGTACCAAACGAGCCAAATCAACCAAAAGCTGTAGAAAGGCATTTTTGTCTGTTTAAAGCGATGTTTTCATAAGCTAGAAGAAGTTCATCTGTTCGGATTCCCTAGCTCAAATTTTAATTGCCCGAAAATGTTAGGGAACAAAATCTTCCTTTGAGAAAATGCAAGCTGAAATGAACTTTCAGCTTGAAATGAACTTTCAGAACTATTTTCGCTTTCCGAAGATGCTAGCTGACGTTTTTAACTGCCAAAAATAGCAATTATGACCTTTCCGAAAACCTCAAGGGCTAATATTTCCCAATTTCGAATCTTTTAGGCCACGTTTTAGTTATGAAAAACCGAGTGCACTCTTTAATCGACACCGAAAGCGCAAGGCGAACTACCCTCCACCGAACAGATATCTACCGAAACTTGTCGTTGGGTGCCCCTGATTAAAGTATTTGAAATTAACGCGGCTTAAATTAACGGGAACTGAAGCAAACATTACATTTGTAATAAATGGAAAATTAAGGCGAAAAGGTGCTAAAATTTCAAAATAAGGGAAATTAACGCGACTTACACTAAGAAACAGAATTTGTTGAGACAACAGGAACAAATTGATTTTAACACCCAAGTGTAAAACTCCGCAATAGAAACAATGTTCGTAGAATTGTCTCCGAACGTAACTGGCCACTACGAACGTTCTTTCAGTGTCCGTGATCCTGGCGGATCTCCACCCATATAAAATATACAATGTAATGCCTGTTTCCTTTTTCAGAAATACTGTAAGCGATTTAAAAATTCGCGTTAATTTCATGAAGCGTTTATTTCCTATAAGAAGGTATCTGATATGTAATGTGACTGACGTAGTCTTGCTTCACAAAAGACCATTTCAGAATTGGTTTAGCTCTCTCAGTATCTAGCCGACTCCTGAGTTTTATTCAAAAAACAGTTCTGTTGTATGTGTGAAACTTCCACAAGATTTTCAAAAGGCTGGGCAACAGAATTTTCAGCTTGGTCAAATGAGGTAGCAAAGGCTAATCTAGGCAGGCCAATCAACTAAGGAATACATTACCAATACAATTGGAAAGAAATTCAAAAACAAAAATGAAGACGGAACTAATGACAAGTAAGGAAATACGAGAAAAAACAGAAAAAAGATAATAGTACAATAATGAAGTACAGAGATTTTTGGCTATTTAAAAGGTCTTACTTTTTCCACTATTATAGACGTTTCCAATACAATCATTTTCATTTTCCAAAATGTCAAAGAGGAGCTGGTTAATTTTTCTTTTGAATGCTCTCTTAGATAGGTCTCTTACACGGCGTGATATATAATCATTCCAAAGTGTTACGCTACTTTAGACATGGACTTATATTAGTGAAATAGAAGTCTTATCAGTCGTTATTAATTAACATAAATAACAAGTAACAATAACAAAGTAACCATGCACATGTTATTTGAAAGATACCTTGACATTGTTTTGTTTTGCATTTTCTTTCATTTCGTTTTGTAGTCTCTTTCCGTTGTTGCAATTTCACATGTTAAGTCTTAATGATCTGTATAACGCCCCAAATATGTATGGAATGTCTTAGGAAATCTGTTTCCAATCGTGTCTTTTGGATCTTTGCATTGATTTCAGAATGTATTGAATATTAGAGGCAGAATTCTCATGTTGGTCTTTTATCCGTATTCCAGGGGCGCCCAACGAGTCAAATCAACCCAAAGCTGTAGACAGGCATTTTTAAATGCCTAATGGGGTTCGAAGTCTGTTGAAAGTGATGTTTTCATAAGCTAGAAGAAGTTGATCTGTTCGGATTCCCCAACTGAAATTAATTGCCCGAAAATGCTAGGGAACAAAATCTTCCTTTGAGAAAATGCAAGCTGAAATGAACTTTCCACGAACTTTCTAGGGAACTATTTTCTTTCCGAAAATGCTAGCTGACGTTTTTGACCGCCAAAAGCAGCAATTACGACCTTTCCGAAAACCTCAGGGGCTACGATTTCCCAATTGCGAATCTTTTAGGCCACGGTTTAGTTAAGAAAATCCGAGTGCACTCTTTAATCGACGCCGAAAGGCCAAGGCGAAATACTCTTCACCGAACAGATATCTACCGAAACTTGTCGTTGGGTGCCCCTGGTGTTCGTTCGTACCATAAGTCAAAAGAAACGTCTTTTTATCTGAAATGTTACGTATTGTCGTTCTTGTAGCTGAAAACGGCGAATTTTTATTAGCGCTTTGAAGGGTTTTACGTAGGACGTTTAACTGAGCGTTTCAGAGACAAGGGATGAAAGCTTCGATTCCACGATTTTGGACCAGTCCAGTGCAGAGCCGATTTTCAACAGGAAATTCCCATCGCAAAGCTTCCAAACTGACACTGGGTAAGCTGAAAGCCAGAGGTTTCTTCTCGTACCATTAAATTTGAAATTCCTCCAAAACGCGAAGCGCTAGTCCTTAAATAATATCGAGAAATCTAGCAATCGAGGAAAACAATGCCCTTTCATTATTGGTCGTGGCTAGAATGGATACTCCAAAGTCAGGTCACACACTTAGTTTTGTATATATAAAGTCATTTAGTGCCAAACGATCTTAGTAAATTTTCACTAAGTTAAAAAAAAAATATTTGAAAACAGCATACAAAGGGTCGAACCCGGGTTATACGCGTCACAACGATATCCATATCCACTCAGCAATGACTGGTAGCTCGCTGACGAGGGAGGCAACGTTTAACAAATTTATGTGGTGTCACCATAACAATATATGAAAGCTAACCATTTCGAATCAGTGCTTAGGCCTAATCAATAGAGATCAGTTTCTAACCCAACAGTCCTTCTGGGTATGGCAACGTTCATGGTTTTAGCCCTATTTGGGTTGCTTTTGGTAGGAGAATTCAGTGGCCATGGTTGAAAATACAGACAAGTAACAGTGCTGGCACTTTCCTTTGCTGCTCATTGAATCTATATCAGATTTTTGTTAGCTTATACTCTGTCTTTATTAGTTTTTATCTCATTGATTTCTTTGAAAGTAACTTGGTGACGTGGAAGTCTTATTATTTTAATAATATTTATTTATTTTTTTTAACAATTTTTATTTGCTTTACATGACACAATATTTAACAATACTACATGTATAGATTACTTACAATAATTACATTACAATAATTACAATTACCTACAAACTCACACACACACACACACACACACACACACACAAGCGTGCATACAAACTAGAAATAAGACAGTATTGCTTACGTGTATTGCTTACGTGTTGTTTGTATATTAATTACTGCTAGCATCGCTACAAAGGGAAAACTAACTGCTAGAATGTGCTTACGCGAGACTTAAGCTATTAATATATTTTCTCCATTTAAGAATATGACTAGGCTCTTTGTTGTTCAATTTAGAAGTCTGTGATTCTAATTGATAGACGTAGGTTAACTTGGTACAGAACACCCTCAAGGATGGTCGAACAGTATTTCTACGACAGTCATAAATATATTGTTTAGCTGTAACTAATAACTGATTGAGTATTAAAAAGTCATCTTCCCTATCCCAAATTCCAAAAAGCTTATCCGTTTGAGAGAGTTCTTCTAAGATTATACCCATATTTTTACACCAACAAATAAACTCCAGTCAGAAACTCTGGGTAAAAGAACATGAAATAAATAAATGCTCAAGGGACTCGCTCTCTGCATGACAGAATGAACATAAAGGTGAGGCTATTAAACCAATTTTATGAAGAAAGGAATTCGTTGTCAAGTATCTGTTTAGAATTTTATACTGGAATTCCCTTGATTTTGTGTCAAGGACCACTTTAAAAGGTAAATTATATATTTCTTGCCAATCTAGGTATACACTAGAGTAATGTTCAATGAATTTTGACTGCGCAGTTGGGGTGGTTTCATACTTAGATCGTATTACACCATAAATGTTTTTAGAAATCAGTTTATCAAGCCGCACTTGTTTTTTCTTTAACCAAAGCTTGATGAAATCGTTGAGGACAAAAGCGTTTCCACCTTTGTTTCCACAGGACCTCAAAGAATTCTGCCATTGCACCGGTAACGCATCGAGAATTTGCCTCAAATAAAAAACTTCCATAGGAGTGAAGCCCAACCTATATGGATTTCCCTTGACAATAAAATCATTATGATCACTTATGAGATCTTCAAGCGTGATTATTCCCTTTTCGAAAAGAGCATGGTGAAAAATTGACTTTCCATCAATGCAGATGTGTTTGTTGTTCCAAACAATTATGTTGGCTCTAGTGTTGTTATCCAAAATTTCAATATTTCCGGCCCCGGCTACAGAATACTCGGAGAGAAATTGAAAACATTCCTCGTAAAATTTTGGTAGTTTAATTGAAAGTTTTTTAAATATCATATCCACACCCTAAAAGTAATTTCCCTCCTACAGGTTTTGAATAATACAAGAGGATTGTTTTCCAACTGTTTGGTTGAGCGTCAGCAAGTTTTTTACAACACATGATTCGCTGTGTTTTAATGATTGATTCCAAGTGTGGTGCTCTTAGTCCACCATTTTCCACATCACTTATAAGGGTTGAGCGTTTAACTTTATCTTTTCCTTTCCAAATAAAATTAAAAATAATTTTATTTGCTTCTTTAATTATGTCTTTATGTATACATACTAAACCAGCTCTATACATAAAGATTGGTATAACAAATGTCTTAACAATCTGAATTCGTCCGATAATTGTTAGATTTCTCCAGTTCCAAAGATGCAACTTTTCACGAATGGATTTCAGAATATCTTCAAAATTCAGCTTTTTCCAAAGGATTTGATAATACGTGAAATGAACTCCCAAAATTTTAACAGCCTTCTTAATGGAAATATTTCTAACGGAGGATACTGCAGGAGCTACTTTTGGATCTTGTTTTCCCAAGAACATTGCCTCCGTCTTTTCATAATTAATTTGAAGACCAGAACATAAAGTAAAACTTTCCACAGTGGCAAACAAAGCATTACGCGAAGTGTAGTTTTTAAGAAAGACTGTCAAATCATCTGCAAAAATCTCTAATTTTATCTCTTCCTTGTCCACCAAAATTCCTTGAATCTCTTTGTTACAGCGTATGTCAATAGCTAAAATTTCGAAACAAATTATGAATAAATATGGCGATAGTGGATCGCCTTGACGAACACCTTTAAGAACTTGAAAGGGGGTTGTTGTGTAACCGTTATTCATAACGGCACTAGATATGTTATTATAAAATGTTTTTACCCAATGGATCAGAGACGGGCCAAAGTTAAAAGCAGAAAGCGCCTTGAACATAAATCTGCGACTGACTGAGTCAAATGCCTTCTGGAAATCTATAGCCACTAATAGTCCGTTAATTCTTTTCCTTTGCGTGTACTCTAAAATGTCATCTATAGTTCTCACTGCATCAAGAATGGTTCTACCTTTCACATAGGCATTTTGATTGAAGTGTATTATGTCAGGTACAGGCACCTTCTGAATTCTTGTGGCAATAGCTTTCGAGCCAATTTTAGCGTCAACATTTATTAACGAAATAGGTCGCCAATTACCCATTTTTCGCTTATCTTTCCCTTTCTTTTCAATTAGTGTAATAACAGCTTGCTTTTGAGTATTTGACAATTCGCCGACCTCATATGAGTAGTTAAGACAATCAACCAATAAATTGCCTAAGGAGTTCCAGAACATTTTATAAAATTCAACAGTGAGGCCATCATTTCCGGGTGATTTGTTATTTTCGAATGAATTCAGGCAATCAAAGCATTCCTTCACTGATAACCTTCCTTCGCAAAGACCACTCATATCGGGAGAGAGTTTAGGTATCTCTGGTCTGTGAAGTAATGGGTGATATTCGTCTAGCGATTCTTCATTTGCCGCGTACAAATCGGAGTAAAACGTTTCAATCTCTTTCATAATTTTTTTTGGGTTTGTTGTGACCGTACCATCACTCGCAAACATTTTTCGAATACAGCTCTTTTTGCCTCTATGAGATTCTAACCCCAAAAAATACTTGTTGCTTTTCTCCCCCTTTTCGTACCAAGTAGCTCTGGAGCGGATTATTGCTCCTCTGGCTATATAATCAAAATGCGAATCATATTTCATTTTTAAGTCTTCCATTTTTTCGAGATTAGATTCCGATGGCTCGGCTGCCAGCAACTCCTCGGCTTGTTTTAAGGATGTCTCAACCTCTGTTAGTTTTTGTCTTCTTCTATATGCCTTTTCTTTGCTAAATTTCATCGTGAATTGTCTGATTCGATATTTAATTAGATCCCATAATACTCTTTTATCGGTTACCTCTTCGAATTCCTCTAGCCATTCTGGTATTTTCTGATTTATCGCTAAAACATAATTCTCATCCTCAATTAGACTTGAGTTAAATTTCCAATATGAAGGACCCCGCACCTGTTCATCTAACGTATTGAAAGAAATAGTTATTGCTGAATGATCTGTTTTGATTGCCACTTTGATATTCGCTTCCTCTACCTCATCTTGACAGACATCGCTAATCAACCAAAAATCTAGTCTTCTTTGGATGAGGGGCTTTTTCTGCCTCCAGGTAAAAGCCTTACAATCCGGATTCCGGATTCTCCAGATGTCAACTAAGTCAAAATTAAGACACATGTCATTGAGAAATTTAGTGGATTCTTTCTCTTTTGGCGTACCACCGGAGCAATCAAGATCTGGGTCAGTGAAAACATTGAAGACCCCTCCGATGATAATGTTCTGATTTTGGTCATCAACAATGCTGTCAATTTTTTCCTGTAATTTTTCGAAAAAAGAGCACTGTTCTTGTACTTTATTAGGTGCGTAAATATTCCCCATAATGTAATCGTTACCTTGTACTCTGGCATCAAGCAATATGAAACGTCCCTTATCATCAATTAGTGCCGACTTCATCTCAAATTCTAAATTGTCTTTCACAAGTACCAAAACTCCACAACTGCGATTGGAACCGAGAGCGAAAAACATGGGTCCCTTCCACTGACATTTCCATGCATTTTCAACATCTTTCGTGCTATATGTATATATATAATTTTGCTTTTGAAGCCAAATAAACAAAGCTTTCCTATTCTCCAGGGAGCGAATACCTCGGACATTTAAAGAAAGCATTTTAAAATTAATACTAATGAACTTCTCGAATGGTTTATGCTATTAATTTCCTATTGTTTCCCAACATAGCATACATAGAAAGAAGTATACAAGGCAAAAAGAATACAATATTCCAACTAAAACACTTAGCAATTTGCATTTTGCGCGATAGTGCTACACATACAGAAAAAACACCACAAATACACAATGATTTTAAGAGGCCGCTAGAATGATTCCCGCATGCGACCATGCGAATTGGACTCTCACTTAGCTAGGGGTAGAGAAATTAAACAGTAAACCCCGGCGATATCTGATCTACTTTTTTTCACTACTCTTTGAACTCCAAAGTCAGAGGATATAAAAAGAAAAAAAAAAAAAGAAAAAAATATATATATATATGTCTGAATTCGCAAGAACGTACCCGCAGAAATTTGGAGCCGTTTGACCGGAATGGGTCCAAAACTGGCGTTTTTTGCATCGGACGTGCCCGACAATCACTCCACAGCACTGAGAGGGAGGCAATGAGAGAGTGAGAGAGGAGGAGGGGCGCAGGAAGAGAGAAAAAAGCACTAACCACTCTTTTAGTCTTTATAATGGCTACTTTGGAGATAGTTTTTGAACGAGAAAAAACCGCACCAAGAAGAGCCGCTTTCGCGCAGGTACGTTTTGGCATACATAGATACATACATACATACATAGATATATATATATATATATATATATATATATATATATATATATATATAACTAAGCGTAAATTAATATAGCACCTACTCTTTAGTTCATACCTAGACAACAAGTTTGCCATCGATGAAGAGTTTATCTGGCTTAGACTTACTGAACACTGCCTTTTTCCCGCTTTTCTGGCCTCTCGAAAGGCTGGCATGTGCTTCTTTCTTAACTCGATCAGTTCCTTAGGTACAATCAAACAGGCTTTCCTCATTACTCTTTCCCGGTCAGCATATCTTAAGAATCTTGCGATAATCATACGAGGGCGGTCACCCTTCTTTCCAATGCGATGCACTCGTTGAAGTTCTATATCATCGGGATTTTGAATGCCAAGCTTTGTAGAAAGAAACTCTGCCAAGACTTTTCCTGTATCTTCCTGGCCCTCTCTTGACTGGGCTCGAGGTATGGCGATGTAGTCACGTTTTTTTGAACTCCGGTCGAGGACTTGTGTTTTTTCAAGTGAACGCTTTAAATGTCTTTAAATAACCTACTAGTATCAAACGTTAAACGTAAGCTTCACAGTAGGTCATCTTCTGGAAGCTCCAGCAACTCGCCCGACGAGAAAAGACTGAAGGACCACGCTATCAACGCGACGGAAGACAAAGTTGATGAAAGTAACGAAGTATTTCAAGAGCTCGACATGGCAGAAAAACTATTAGAGAGAATGGATCAAATTTCTCTCAAGATTCAAAAACTTGACGCAATAGAAGCGAAGATAAACAAGTTAGACAGTATTGAAGAGAAAATGGAAGAATTCGCGACGAAGGTGAGTGAAATTGAAAATTCGTTGGCGTCACTTAGGTGTGAATTCAATGCTTCGAAGGAAAAGCATGCGGACTTAGAACATTCTGTTGATGAAGTTAAAGAAAGCGTCGATTTTGCTCACAGTAAAGTCGAATTGTTGGAACTAAAAGCCTATAAAACAGAAGCTAATTTGAAGGAAGCAAGAGAGGAGTTACAAAAGAGTATTCTTTATCTGGAGGCATACAGCAGGCGAGTCTCTCCAGGCGACTACCCACTGGCCAAAGAGCCTGAGGATTCTGGGCACGAGATTGGAGAGACTCAAGTAGTTGAATTGGGACAATATAGTAAGCAGTTTAGCTTTCAAATACCTTGTTGCTGACCTTCTTGCAGCTGATCCACTACTTGGTCTAAAAAATATGCAAATGAGAAATGAATAGTTGACATAAAAATAAACTAATCGAAGGAGATAGTAAGCCATCCTGTCTTGTAAATAAAACCCTAATAAGCTACGGTGCCGTTTCTTTCAAACTGTCTCGTGATTAATATTATTACGGCAAGGAAATATTAGGAGTCCTTGTTTGGGTTCGAAGGAGAATTCAGTGGCCATGGTGAAAAATAAAGACAACAAAGTGCTGATAGTTCCTTGGTGTTTAAAGGAGTTGACAAATACACTGGACAAAGACTATCATTTAATTGGGACAATCAGTAGTAGGCATTAGACCTATATTTATTCAACTCTCGTAATTAACTTGTTTCTGTTCCTCTTTGTCTCAGAAAAATATGCAATTAAGAAATGATTATAGTTGAATAAAATTGAAGGACATTGTAACTTATCCTGCTTTGTCAATTTACTGCAATAAATCCAATCTCTTTATGTAAATTGACGCTGAACGCTATCTGGTTGGTTGAAATACACTCTGTCAATAAATACGTTCAGATCTGTGTTTTGCAGGAAAAAATAAAGCGCTCCATTTTTTCTAAATCCTAAGATGCCCTAGGGATAAGATGATTTTGAGTTTTTTTGGTCTTTTGCTGCCGTCATCAAACAAGCCAGATTTTGGCTGTTTTCACGACGAAAGAGACAAGAAACTTTGACACAGCAAAGTTGCTCTATCAGTCAGTATTTATCGGGTCATGATGTCAGTTTGTTCACTCACCATTTTCTTCTTGAGTCCCACCACCTGCAATTAAATTAGAGTTAGCTGTACTGACCCTTGCTAACGCAGCCGGAGCCTAATTAAAGTAGTTCAAGTGGTCAATATATCAAACGTTAATGCCCAATGAAATCTTGTCTCAAAAATGACCATCTAGCCAGAGGATCTCGATTACACTAGTAAATTATGAGAATATACAGCTTGGCACTGTGTCGCCTTAGCATCAATCTTCATTGTGGTACATGGGGCTTATCGTTTTTTATTGTTGTTGTTGTTTTTTCAGTTTATAGATTTAATAAAGTTTATTTTTTCCAATTAGGTGTTTTCCATGGGACATTTTCACAATGGTTTCAGTTGTCTTCAACTATTAGAACACTTTTTTCCTCAGGGTTATGAAATCATTACCATTTACGTTCCGCTGGCAATATATAATTACGTGGGATGCCTGTGGCAGACCACGTTATAAATTTACCGGCGTTTCGTTTTCATCGTGGTCGCAAATCGACACGCTTTTTTAATTTTTGAAATATATGAAATGTTTTGCATTATCGGTAGCCGTTAGCAACCAAAGTTGACGTCACATCTTGAAGCCTTTCACGCTTGGATGTCATTGGGTTTGAAAACATGTCATCGGTGCTTGAAAAACGAATATTAAAGGTGCTCGGTCATGATATTTTGGGTATTATTAGAGGCATAAAAATGCATTTAAATAATGGCAAACAGTGAAATAACAATTTTTCAGGAAAGATAAGGACCGAAGAGATAAGAATAATGTAAATATGGCAAGGATGTCGAAGGATGGAGAAGATTGAAACAGATTACAAATGACTTTTTTGAAAATTGAGACTAAACTTTTCAAAATCCAAAGACCGTGACGTAGCTCCTTTAACTTGAACTTGACCTCGATAGCAATTGCTTTGAAACACTTGGTTTATGTTTTCTACCTATGCCCTACACGTGACACATTTCATTTTATCTCGAAATATTTATAAAGAAGTTCGCCAAACAAGCTGTTTCGAAGTGCGTGGTCATTGTCTTTTGTGTGTCGGTGACTGTAAACGGCGTGTCCATTTGTTTGAGAGTATTACAGATGACCCCGTAGATAACACTGTTTCCCATATCTATAACCATATTTACCTTCTTTTTACTTCACTTGAAAAAATCTGGACCATTTAAGAGTTCAAATCTTACATACTTCTACATATGGAATACAAAATGTCTGTAAAATCATTTTTGCAGACATTTCCTACAGTTTTTGGGGTATGTTCATTTCTAGAATGTTTATGAAATGAATATAAATTTTAACTGCTGAAAAGAGAAGGAAGACTGAAAAATTTATAAGCTTGACAAAACTCTGAAGAATGTTGGTAAATTTGACATTTACCAACATTCTTCACAAGCAGGGCACTGTAAAATCTCTGTAAATTGACACAAGCAGAGCATAACCCCGTGATGGAATTAATTTAAATACTTAAGGTTGAGTAACTATTTTTGTAGTTATTTTGACTCAAAATGGAGTTATTTTACGATTTATGGACCATTTAAGAGTTTAAATCTTACATACTTTTACATATGGAATACCAAATGTCTGTAAAATCATTTTTGCAGACATATCATACAGTTTTTGTGA
Source organism: Pachyseris speciosa (assembly GCA_016490735.1). Taxonomy (NCBI): domain Eukaryota; kingdom Metazoa; phylum Cnidaria; class Anthozoa; order Scleractinia; family Pachyseridae; genus Pachyseris; species Pachyseris speciosa. The sequence goes on along the minus strand of JAEMWC010000011.1, from coordinate 2,421,993 downwards.
TATGTTCATTTCTAGAATGTATATGAAATGAATATAAATTTTAACTGCTGAAATAAGAAGGAAGACTGAAACATTTCTAGACTTGACAAAATCTCTGAAGAATGTTGGTAAATTTGACATTTACAAACATTCTTCACAAGCAGGGTACTGTAAAATCTCTTTAAATTTGCACAAGCAGTGCATAACCCCGTGATATACTTAAGGTTGAGTTACTATTTTTGTAGTTATTTTGACTCCAAATGAAGTTATTTTTCCTGGTTGTGGAGATATTATATCTCCAAAACGAAGTTAAATTTAACTCCACATCGATGTTAAATTTAAACAGGAGTTATATTCACGAAGATTTCTAAATTGATTTTCTGCAGAACCTCCCTAAGTGAGATATATGTGTATCGGGATGTGGTCAGCAGTTTCAGTCATAGTAGTGGCTTTTGTTCATTAAGTTGTCAATGTCTAGGTCCCGTATAAGGTGCGACATAAAGCATGCAACAGATATGGCATTCTGAATATAAGAGGGTAGATGGTTCCACTCAGATACGGTACTTGGGAAGAATGGTGATCTATAACAGTTCTCGTGTGTTTGGATGTTTCTATAGTGGTGCTGTCCTGTGGATTCTTTGGCGTCACGCCCACTCCTAACCAGAACCTGGCTCTCAACATTCAAGGCCATGGGAAATTTTAAACATAAGTACACAAGGTCAAAACAATATGATGAATAAAATCACTCAGAGAGATTGCCGAGGTCTGGTCTTTTAACTTACCCTCGTTGAAAGCCATCTGTATGTCGTAGGGTTGCAAGATTCTGTTCCATGTGACGAGTTGGTCGAACTTCATTCGGAGAGTCCTGGCTGCCATGGAATTTTGGCTGTTAGATTTAGCTGTCCTGAAGTCGCTAAATTGGCTTTCATGCAAGAATGAAAGAGGCTCGATTCCTGAGCCACTCTCTTCACCATTGATGTAATACCTAAGACCAGAGGCTAGAAAAAAGAAGAGGAATGGTTGTGTTTATAGATGTACTGGTTATCAAAATGCTCACCGCAACAACTTAAAGTGCACCTGAACCCAAACTATTTTTTCGCTTAAATAAATCTTTGCACCTGTTCGAAACACATTGCGCCTTTTAACACCTTTTAAAACCAAATCTTGACGTTTTTTAGGCTGTAAAAGTTATGAAATCTAGCCATCATCTGCCTCACGGTCGAGCTAGTAAAAGGCATGGGTCTATTCTTTACTTTACGTTACAAATTGCTTTGCATGCATGTTTACGAAGACGTAGCGCTATGAACAATATCTCAGGTACTTTCAGGGACCATGTCACCGCCACTTCGGTGGCATATGAGAATGAGGAGGCCTTAAACTCTCTCTTTTCAAGTACCAAAATACAATGATCTTGCCCCGTACCCACTAGCTTCGAACGAAACCAGAACCATCACAAACTGGATTAGTACATACCTTCAGACCACGTGAAGGCGAAGGAAAACCACGCAGTGGAAGGTATTTCTGCCCTTGGAATGAAGGCCTTCCACACTTTTGTCCTGGTTGCCACTTTTAATATGAATTCTCCACTTTCATAATAGAAAGAAAAACCTTGAGATCTGTAATCCGATCCGCCGCTGGACAAAATATATTTTTTGCTGAAGCCCGGCGATCCGTCCGTTGGTTCCTCAAATTTGGCCCAGAAAATCATGGATATGCCATTTTCGCAAAGCGTAGGCTCGCTAACGCATCTTCCTTTAAAGAAAAACGTATAAAAAATTAATTTTCTCGGAGCCTGCTACAGGTTCTCATAGTTGGGGTTGGCGAAACAACTTGGGACAAGGGATGAAAACAACGAGAAGGGGCTAGGAAGTGACGCAAAAAAAAAATCCAGCCTCACTAGGTTTTCCTTCGTTCGTTCTCACTCGCCCTAACTATCTAACTATCTGTGAGTCTGGAACATCCGCTGCAGGGTAGTTTTGGCAAGGCCTTATAATTGTAAATAGTAACAGGATTCTTAAATTAACAAAAACTTGTTTAAGTAAACTCAGTGGTCGAGACATTTTACCTGACGCTCATATGCATTAGTAAGATATTAGTAGATTACAATCTTCTACCCTACATCAAGAGTTCTGAGTGAAAGAAAATTTGCTGGAGACCCAGCTGTTACGTTTAGAAGGACTGACTCTCAGAAATATCAAGTATTTTAAAAATTCTGAGTGACGTATCAGTCTGATTCGAGGGCTAGGGGCCGTGGGTAGAAGGCTATGGCACCTGAGGTGCCCTTTAACCCGGTTTGACGGTAAAAGAGATAATGACTTAAAGGCAAACAGCTATGTCGTAAAAAACAGTCATTCCTTTAGGATTATTGAGTTGAATAATTGACTACTTTAAAAGTATATTGGGTTTGCAATAATCGTTCGCTACTCGGGAAATCTCCTTCGAAGTTTAAGAGAAATGTGAGGGACAAAAACCCTATGTTACAAACCTTGGTGTAACGAAACGAAATCAGTGTTTTAGCGAACACAACAAAGAAGCCTGATATTAGAAAACTATTCCGATAGAACAACTGCTGGATTCTCGTTACGTGACTAAAGTTGCCTGCAAAACCGATTAGCAAAGATGGAGACCTTTGATGTTAATTTGTAGTTGTTGTAAAAGACTGTTCATTCCTGTGAACAGGATTGGTCATTTACTTTTTGAATGTAAAGCACTCAAATCGACGTCTCTACCACTTTCGTAAATATTTAACAATTATCCTGCGAAATCGCACGGAATATCGCCTGATACTTAGCCGACGAGGCCGTAGACGAGTTGGCTAAAATCAGGGGATATTTTGCAATATTAAGCAGTTACTCAACGCACCGATAACAAAGCACAGTTTACTGAGTTAATTACAGAAAACATGGGAAAACCACCATTTTTCTCCTCGATGCACGAAATTACGCATATCGAAGGGTATCTGTCGAGTGCGCACGACGTATATTGAGTGCAACATGAATGACCATATTTGGAAAGTGCTACAATATATTGAATAATAAAATGAAATGTTACGTGCCAATACTGATGTTTTTGTACCTTGATAGTTGCCCAAGTCAATCCAGCCATAGCTGTATGGAGCCATTGTAGACACCACGCTACCTCTTGCTGCAGAATGAACGATTTCAGCTCCGTCCTGAAAGTACACGCCACAAAACAGATGAGAAGTATAATTGCGAATATTGTAAACAAGAAATGATTTATAACAAGCAGAGCAGCTTCAGCTTTGTCTCCAAGATCCCAAATAACCCCTTTTTGATACGATATCTGGAACCATTTTGTACATGACATTATGATATCGAGAGGTTGTCGGGTTCATAACGATTAGTTATATATCATTTTAAAACATTCTGGCTCACCTTAAGGAAAGCTGGTCTATCTCCTCTCTTGTCAACTGACCTTCCACTTTCATCCGCATCGTTAAATGGCCAGCAGTGAGATGCGTGGGAGAAAATACCTTCACAGTTATCTACGTTAAAGAAGAAGGAAATGCTAGCATTACTATTTGTTAACTTGATCTTAACGATAAATATCTTCATCAAGTTGACTATCTTCAGAATTTATGGAAGTTATATCCTGTCATGGTTAATGGTTAATTGCTACTAGCGATATTGATGAAGATGCTGATAATCATGATAAGATGATACTAATGCTGTTGTTGCTTCCGCTCATGATGATGATGAGGATACAATGATGATGGGAATGATTATTATTATTATTATTATTATGGTGGTGGTGGTGATGTTGGGATGGTGATGATGATGATGATGATGGGATGGGAATGAGGATGAAGGACCCGATGAAGGTGATGATGATGATGATGATGACTGTAGTTTTTTTAATTCGCACAAAATCTCGGAGCGTTTGTTCATTTAACAGTGTTTAACTTTTCTGCCTAGATATCAGTACCTGCTTGATACGTGTCCCTTCGTTGCCTGCTTGGGTCCACAAAGCGTCCATAAACGCATTCTCCTGGTTAAATTAAGATTGAAAAAAGAGTGGTTGTAAAAAGAAATCATTACTCTGGACCAAAAGAACACTATTTAATATTAACGGTAAAGACAATGAAGTGGTGATAATGATTTGTACTTACTGACAAGTTGGAGGGCTGACAACCATGTGCATGGAATTTATGGTTCGATAAAATGGGAGGACGGAGAACGTAATTTGGGTGTCTCAGATAATCTCTAAGCGAATTTACCTTGTTACTAGAGTCTTCTTATCTGATAGAAACAAAACGAGAGATGTGGGAAATGACGGGTCTGAAATTTGAAATCCCACCCGTTTCCAGGCACGTATTTGTACTCAAGTACTCAAGTCTAAATAACAAGCCACTATTTTCTTGTTCTAAAAAGTAGTATTAAAGATACAAGGTAAGCATGCCTAAAATGAACCTCGCGTGTTAGTGTTGTCTACTGCTAGTAGTTTTGATTCACGTTTTGACTGTTTTGAGATAGAAAAATCGTATTAAGGGAGCGGGCGGCATTGGGTATGTTGACTCTTATTCATGAGTATTTATCAATTAGCTCTTTGTTACACAGCGCAAGGTGATGGCATACCGCTTGTTTAAGACAAAACAACAAAATTTCATAATATTATAAATTATTTTATAATTATCAGTCACTAACAGAAATCAGATTGTCTTATGTCGAGTTATAAAAGTGACAATGGGTTTGGCACCACACTGAACCACACTGGTAATAGAATTTCAGTAACTGGATAAATGTATCCATATTTCCGCAAATTTGCACAGTTATTTGTTTGACATTCGCGGGACTGTTTGTCAAAACGGAAAAGTTCTTATAAAATTTTCAGAAAATGGACTGTGTTATAACCAAAAAAGGATAACGTAACAGTTCATTTTAACGGTTAGGTACTCAGATTGAGAAGAATGGAATTCGTGCTAACGTGATAAAAAACAGTCTGCCACTGTGAAATGGCGCCTCTCCTGTGACAAGGTTAATAGTACGAAGAGTAACATTGTTTCGAGCTGAATACAAAGAATGACCAATGTTATAAACAGAATACCTAGGAAAGCCCCCGTCAGCAGCACTGCCTGTATATACATCCGGGCAAAGACCATTGCTAGACCTGTCCACTGATCTAAGGAAACAAAACAAGTAAAATTGTAAACCAACAATTGTTCAGATCTGAGTGTAATAGTGAATTTTGCTGTTTACCCTTCAGTTGCTCTTTATATCAAGAAACTTGTGTAACCACGTAATATTCACCGTCCCAGTATGCTATCCCAGCGATGAGTTGTTGCTTCACTTACTAATTTTTCCTTTTTTTTTATTTCAGCGTACGTGCATTAACTCATAGGTTAAACGTCAACTGACGTAACTGTGTTCTGATTGCTTCATACGGGTTTTTCTCACGGCGAGTGTATAAACGACCACCAAATAGTGTGATTGAAATTAAGTTTTCGAGACTAGTATTCGATGACAAGCACACGTTCCCTCCAAGTAGCCAGAAAATCTGCTCTACAGAAAGAGGGTTTTTAATTTGAGAAATTCTTTGTTTTTCCATTCAGCTTTTATGAACAGAATTTCAGGAACACATGGCTCTGGTTTTAAAGGACTACGATGTAGTTTCGTTTTACAGGAACTATGCAGGTGGATTAACACTTACAGCAGATCTTCTGTCTGCGTGGATTTGGTTTTGGCTGTTCTAAACATAAGTGGAGATGATATATTGTTTGACAGAGCCTTGGTTTGGACGAGGGCAATAAACTGACTTTAAACGTGATCGAAACTTGTTTTGACAAGTTTTTTCCCTTAGCCTTGACGCAGATATAGTGAATAAAAAGTATAATGATGGATGTTTTTCATATTGTATGTACATAGTTCATTATAAACATTCACCTGCATTTATCTGAGAACCACTAGAGCAACTAAATAATAATAATAATAATAATAATAATAATAACAATAATAATAAACAGCGTTCCCTTAAATTCATACAAGGGCTTGCTTTTGCACATAGTCATACAACCGTGAAAAATTACAATCACAAAAACCACATTTCGTTAAATGTCAGAATGTGGGACAATTTAAAGAATAAAGTCACTTTTGAAACTTTAAAGATGTATCCAAAGGGCTGACAGGAATACCCCCGGGGGTACTCCCTTATATATGGGCTATATAGGTATGTGCGATGCGGTCCTGAAGGGTATGGTTTTTAAGCCGTTTTGGTCTGAAATAGGGTATCGATTTTAATCATTTTGGTCTTAAACAGGGTGTGGTTTGTGTACTCTATTCCTGAATTGAATATGTTTTTTTTTTCAGAAGAAGCTACTTCTTTATCATTAGGCGATAAGACCATCAACAAAGGAGTCACAAAATTATGTTTACGCCAACCACGTACGTGAAATAGGTCTGAAATAGGGTATCGAATTTTTGGTTAGGTCTGAAATAGGGCAGGAAAATCGCAGATTTTGGTCTGAAATAGGGTAAAGGTTTCAGGAAGTGAGCCGCACACCCCTACCCAATTTTTCTGGGATTATCTTAGGTCAGTTCGACCTAAGTTTAATAGATTATTTGGATTGGCGTCGTTATGACCCATGTGGAATATTATCCAAACCTATCTTATACTTTTCGAAATGTTAAGGTTTGGGTAACTCCGCTGCTAACTCTAATCGATATCTTCTTAAAAAAAAAAAGTTTTTATGTAGATAGAAAGTGTCTAATTCTTCTTTGCTCTCCGGGCCCCAGCTAGTGTTCAAAGAGCGAATCCTGCGGATAAAAAGTGTTCCAACTGATCCATTCTATCCACTGGATAGCGACTCATTCGCTGGATAAAGTTGTCCGCTCTTCGAACGACTGGGGCCTAGTTTGCGAGTTCGATGCGAGTCTATTAAAAGCCGCAGTTCAAGATTTAATTATGGCCATTTTGGCCGCTGGGATAAGAAAATAGATTCCCTTCCTTTCTGCAAAACATGACACGATGAGCAAAAATGTATTCTGTAACTTGTACCACCGAAGAAAAGTTTCCTTTAAGATGGAAGAAAACCAGGTATCTTCTTGGAAGCAAGGAAATAAACTCGACTTCACCCTCAGTCAGCGTACACTTGGCCATCCAGTTGTTCCCTACTTCCGGTTGGCGTCCGTGACATTGATTTAAATCATCAAGCTGTAAGTCTCCGAAGCTGTTCTCTTTTTATCGGCAAGCAGGATATTTACCAACAAATGCCTTTTAATATCGGGTGGTACTGTTATGGCAGTTAAGTTATTGCCAACAAAATGTGCAAATCCGGCCACTTTTTGCAAGAAGAAAGGCAGGAAGTTTTCTTTGTCACGAAATCTTCGTTGGAAATGTCATTTTTAAATATTTATAAGTTCGGATATCAATAATAAACCAATATCTCGTTTAGACTACTTATCGAATCTTAATCTTTGTTAGCTTCAAGCATAAAAGTAGAAATATTACTACGAAACTCGGATTTCCTTTAAAATAAGCGACAACAAATTGAACGTTTAACCTGTGATGAGCGCCAAGTTGGCTTTACCCTTCCAGGTGTTTTTTCTAAGTGGATATTTTTGCCGTGATCGACTACAAAGCGCCTTTCGATGGAATTAAGACATGGAAAATACGGGATTTATCTCAGGTATATTGTTCACTAATTATTGTTCTTTTTTATAACAGCACTAGTTTACAGGCTAATTTTGTTGTTTGGGAAATGATGAGATATTATTTCGAAAAGGTACCTTAACTGTTTTTTGTTTGACCTTGAAGTAGCCAATCATAATTGCTCGGCGAAGTATAACATTTTGTCCTTTATCATTGTAATAAAGCCTGTTTAGAAAATAAAATACCTAAACAAAATTTAGAAACTATAGCAATGTTTAGGGACAATTCTGGAGGCTGTAGATGTAGAGTAGATCAAATTTCATTTGTCATACTGCTCAGCCCACGATCAAATGTCAAGGGTCTACCACATTTGAAACAAAAATTGCACGAAGGGTACAGTGATTATCAACAAAAAATTGTCCATGTTAACGTTTTCATTGACATTTATTTTTTCTTTTGAATATCCAGTTTTACAGATGTGATACACCAGAATGCAAAGTCGTGTCTTAGTTTTTACTTTTTTGCCGATTTTGGCTGGTTGCATGGCAGGTAGGTTACCGGTATTATTTGAACCTGGCTATGTTAAAAAAAAGTAGCAATTTCTGCCCTCTTGTGTTCGCTTCTAAACTTCATTCTACTTCCCGGAAGTATCTGTTTTTTGGTGTTTTGGTGTTCCCTCCCCCACAAAGCTATAAACCCATTATTAATTTCATGTTAAGTTGACATTTCACTTACAACACCGTACCAGTTGACCCAATTAAATTTTACGATGTGGACGCATCTGAGAAGTTTTGCCCTTAAGCTAGAGAGGCATTCCAATAATTAATTTCCTCTAGCTTTTTATGGCTCTTTCTACCCCAATATTATGACAATCTGGAGTTAAGATGTCTGACTAACAATTATGCTAAGTAGGTGATGGTCGGGTAATAATTACATTTTTAAACCCACTCCTTTGTCCGAATTCATTTAGCATATAATTGTTTGTAATTACTGTACTAATTTCAACATAAAAGCAAAATTGGCAATACTCCTACATTTCAAAGGAAAGCTTTGAAAGCTGGGAAATTTTGAAAGCATAAAAACTGTTAGAGTCTTATTCGAGCTAGTGTTCATTTGTTAATCAATATTCCCGAAATTCATTGTCAACCAATAATCAATTTTAACAATTACCCTCCTGCGAAATCGCGTGGAATATCGCCTGATACCGAGCCGACGAGTTTAAATTGGCTAAAATCAGGGGATACTCCGCAAGATCGAGTAGGTTAATTGTTTTCTTATTCGACAGCCTGATAAAAAAAATCACAGTTTATTGAGTTCATTACAGAGAAGATGAGAATTAAAAAATGCAAATGTTTCTCCCTGACGCACGAAATTACATCAATAGTAGGATATCTGTCCATATATGGGATGTATTTCAACGTGCTGAATAATAACTGTTATGAAAAAACTGCACTGAGAGAACAAAGTACTCAACCGTTAACAACTTTTTGCACTTAAGTTAGCTAAAACCTAAGCCTTTCAAACAAGGAGTGTAATATAATATCCTGCCCCCAAACGCTATATTGTAAGCGACCTGACATGCAATAATTATATTATTCCAAGGAGTCCTAAATTAAATCTCCCAATACCTTTTACATCGCCATTAGATTACCGAGGTGCGATTTTGTAAAATGGGAATTTAAACATAGCTACCCAGCAGTATTCATTATTACTGGAGTATTGCAGAATACACGCCTTTTTATTTTTCTATATTTAGGATCCAAGACTCAATACGAGGTTGATACATTCACCGGAAACAAGTTTGGTGCTGGCACAGATGCTCGAGTGTTCATTACCTTGTTTGGAGATAGAGGTCGATCAAGAGAGATTGAGCTCGAAAGCAAAGGCCGAAATGATTTTGAAAAGGGACAGTAAGTGTAACGTATACTCTTTCCTTTACCTTTCTCCTGGAATTACCAAGTGCGATAAGTTATCATTTACTCTCCAATTCCACACCTTTGTGCAGAAAGGGTCGACGTGGAAAAAAAACCCTAAATGTGACTGTGCAGGAGACTGGGAAGAGAAGCCTCCTTCTTGTTTTCTTCCATTTCCTTTCCTTCCCTTTTTCCTCATACCTTTCCCTTCTGTCTAAATGCGTACAACATGCTACAAATCCATGACTGGTACCGCTAACGTTTCACCGAGTGCCGCCATGTTTTCTCTTCATCTATTGAGCCCTCGATTTCAACCTCAAGAGATCGATCCACACATTTTTTTACCGCACTTAACCTTAATAACACAGTATGTTATAGCAGGACTTGCAGCAGTCAGAGAGTTATATGAACTAGAAAATTTCAAATCCTTCAATATCAGCTCGACTTTAAGATTGGATTAATTTTTTTCGTTTTAAAAACCTGAGTTTTGGGAGTAAGAAACTAGTTTCATAAATAAAAGATGGGACAAATGCTCCATTCCTTTCCAAGATTAACCGTAATAATCATAAAGAAACGGCGAAGTATTAGTCTAATAATACAATCCTATCGCTTCTGCAACTTCAAGACGTTAACAAATGTGATAACTGCAATTGTATTTGCTGTAGGAAAGATAAATTCTTCATCGAAACCAAGAACTTGGGAAAACTGAGTGCTATTAATATTCGACACGACAACAGCTGGTTTGGTTCCGGCTGGTATTTGGATAAGGTACGTATTAGAAGAAAGCAAACCACCTCTTGGTATACACTCTTGATTTCATAAAGTACATTTTAAATTTATGTTAATGATATCGTTTGTAAATTCGTAACGAGGCTAATGCGCGCTATTTCAACTCGTGTACAGAAGTCACTTCAAGCAATCGAAAAATGGTAAATTAAACTTTAGTTCGAATTCAAAACGCATTGCGTGTAAAATGTCAAGTCGAAACACATCGAGTAAACTCGTTTATTTTGATCTTGGCTTCGGACTCTCATATTGTTATGCACATGTCATCGGCTTCCCCGTGGGGTCGACCCCCGGGCCTACCAGGGAGATATGTTGGGGAATACAAGGAGATGGATGGGATTCTTTGCCCGAGGGTAGGGGAAAATCTTGACATTGTTTTACGATCAAAGATTAGGGGGTGGCGGAATTTACAAGTTTGAAAAGGATGTTACAGGGATTTTCAGCTGAGAGACACCTCACCCAGGGGACTTTGTCTTGAGAGATTCCCCGACCTCCCGGGGAAATTCCTCAAGTTTGCTTCACTGATTTTACAATCCCCCTGGTTAGCCCGGGGGTCGACCCCACGGGGAAGCCAATTACATGTGCATTAATAAAAAGATTGGGCAAAGGCGTGTGTTATGATTGGTCATTTAGACGACCGCTATTAACCAAAAACAGATTGAATATTGGAAACACGATCGCTCTTGTCGAAAACAAAATTGCTAATTACACTGAAGATCTGAAGGATTGATAATAAGGAATGTCGATTGGTGATCCAGAATGGCAGCAAAAACGATTGAAATAATCGATTGGCAGTGAGACTCGGACAAGACTGGTTACTAGTGGGGGATAATTCAGTAAGGCTAACACCAAATAAAAAAGCTTGACAACACAGCGTCCACGGCCTACTGTCGAGACGTTGAAGACATCGAGGACTTTATTATCTCCATGGGGCAGTGCTTCGAAGATGTCGATAAGGTGCTAAGAGATGAATGCGCTTCTGTACCTTTAGATTATTTAGAAAGCAGACTAGAGGGTCATCTTCATATTGTTAATGTAATTGCAATACAATATAACAGATGTAATGCTTGTGATGAATTGGAGCAGAGGCGGGTCTAAAGTACAGGTCACATTCCAATTGAAGCAGCTTCTTTTAAACCTGCTGCCGTTTTCCCAAAGCTTGTTGCAGGAAATCCGTATCACTAAGATTCAGAGAGAGACAAGCAGCATAAGATCAGTAGCTTGGGCTCCTAGCAAAGAAGCAAGTACGGGCGGAAGGCCCAGGTACAGTTGCCTTCGCCAATATCTTCATGGCAAAAGTCGAAACAGATGTTGTAAGCCAAAAAGTGATTACGTCGCTCGTTTGAAAAAAAGACATAGACGCCGGGTAGACGATATATTGTCCCCCTGGAACACAAACAGATGAGAAGTAACACAGTTTATTGAGCAAGCAAACAAACACCACCCCACTGGCTACTATCATCCGTTCACGGCTGAAGTTTCAGAAACAGAAATCACTTTATTGGACATTATAATATACGAAGGCGTAAGATTCAAAACAAAATCAGTTCTTGATGTGCGAATCCACTTTAAGCCCACTGAGTGAGACATTTCAATATACACCTTTTTCATCCTGTCACCCACCTGGTGTTAGGAGGGGATTTGTGACCCCTGGGGGCACTAATAAAAAAATTTTCACGTGGAGGCACCGCCCCGAGGTCCGACCCCTTACCCTTTTATATACCATTTTTTTTTTAAATTTACCCGTTTCGTATACCTTCCATTGACAAATGGTACCCTTTTCGTATACCCAAAACAAGGAGTCTTCTTGTCATTTTCATGTAGCGTTCAATAACAGTCATAATGTACGTGTGTTCCAAATATTTAATGAAAGGCCCCATTCAATACTTAAATGACAGATTTCCCCTACCCTTTGATATATTTCAACTCCCTACCATTTCATATACCTGAAACGTGAAAAGGTACCCCTTTCGGACGGAGCCTCGGACAGGGAGCATCCCCTCCCCCCCAAGATTTGTGAAAGGAGAGGCTTTAAGACGTTTGAGGACAGACTCGAGACAAAGTCTTCTAAAACACTATTGAAGAGAAAATAGAAAATTTTAAAACACACCTTGTAGATAGAAGTTACCCTAAAGCTTTTATCCAAAGAATCCTCTCAGAAGTAAAGTTTCGAAACAGAAAGCAAGCCCTCCTACAAAAAGAGAAAGAAATAAAGAAACGAATCATGGCGCTTATGACGCAATATCATCCATCAGTGAGTGCCAAACTTAAAAGAAATCCTTATGAGCAACTGGCATTTCATAGAGAACCAATTGACGCTCAGAGAAATATTTAAGGAACTGCTACTAATACGATACAAGAGAGGGCATTCCCTACATGAAAGACATACTCGTTAGAGCAAAACTATAGCTTTCAAAGGATAAAACATGCGAGTGGGAGTCGCGCAGGCCTATCTCACCCCCTTTTTTAATGCCAACTTCGCTGCCAAGGATCGTGGAAAGTTCACGTGCTTTCTTCTGAAGTTCTTCGAGGATTCTGAGGATTCTTTTCCCCTTGTCAGACGAGCTCCCGATAAACGCCATCTTTTTCCCAAACTTGCGAGAAAATACACTTTTTTACCTGATGTTTGCATTACTGAATTATCCCCCACTAGTAACCAGTCTTGTCCGAGTCTCACTGCCAATCGATTATTTCAATCGTTTTTGCTGCCATTCTGGATCACCAATCGACATTCCTTATTATCAATCCTTCAGATCTTCAGTGTTAATTACCAATTTTGTCTTCGACAAGGGCGATCGTGTTTCCAATATTCAATCTGTTTTCGTCATTCTCAATCATCGATCGATAATCTCCAGGGGCACCCAACGAGCCAAATCAACCAAAAGCTGTAGAAAGGCATTTTTAAGTGCCTTATGGTGTTTGAATTCTGTTTAAAGCGATGTTTTCATAAGCTAGAAGAAGTTCATCTGTTCGGATTCCCTAGCTGAAATTTTAACAAAATCTTTCTTTGAGAAAATGCAAACTGAAATGAACTTTCCACGAACTTCCTAGAGAACTATTTTCTTTCCGAAAATGCTAGCTGACGTTTTTGACTGCCAAAAACAGCAATTATGACCTTTCCGAAAACCTGAGGGGCTAAAATTTCCCAATTTCGAATCTTTTAGGCCACGTTTTAGTTACGAAAAACCAAGTGCACTCTTTAATCGACACCGAAAGCGCAAGGCGAACTACCCTCCACCGAACAGATATCTACCGAAACTTGTCGTTGGGTGCCCCTGAATCTCGACCATAGCGATCGGTGTTCCCAATCACCGATCGATAAACTCAGTCACAGCGATCGTTGTCTTGATCAGTAATCGTGAATTCGTACCACTTTTGAATTGTATGGCCTCCCATAGCACCCGCCAAAATTTTAGTAAGCGCAACGAAAGTTCACTGACGATTCCGTCGTCTAGCTTTGGAGGCTGTAAAGATTTTGTCAGGCGAGAAAGTCTTTGTTCCTTGACATCCATCCGTCATTGGGTCATCAAATTGATAGGAAGTAAATGACAGGCCTGCACGGACTAGTTCAGTGTGGTTTTTGCGGTTGCCTCGCATTGGAGCCTTCTGTCACTAAAAAACAAATTCGCATGTTCATGTGCGAACAGGATTACGACAACACTGGTGATTTTTTTTTTTTTGCAAACGCTAAACTCAAATTTTTGTCTTAGTGCGAACAGGGCCTAAATTATCATAATCATACTTTCCCCCAATTCCTTTTGATTTGAAGCTATTGCACAATTTCCATTTAATAAAACTGTAGGTGAAGATCAAATCAAAAGATGGTTGTGCGTACGAATTTCCGAGTCACAAATGGCTGGCATCTAGTGTTGGAGACGGAAAGATTTCGCGGGAAATTTTTGGGAAGGGCCATTGCCGCAATTTGGACTCGCCACCCACAGGTAACGTAAAACTTGTAAATCCCAACGGACTACGATTACTCGGATTAGTTCAAGGCTTTCAACAAATGTTGCTTGGTTATGTTAGGTCAGGCTATGCGGGAGTAGGGTTAAGCTAAAAATAAAAACAATTCTACTCCTAGAGTTATTTTAGGCTGACGTCTGCACTCTGTATTTTACACTTAAACCACTGTCTAAAAGCAATCGTTTCTCATCATGAACAACTATGTTCGGAAACAAAGAAGTTTCACTCTACCACCTTTTCCCGTAAATTCTCCTCTGCGACACTCCTATCCAAAATTATAGTATTTTACAGCCACACAAGTGTCTAGAAATGATATAGAGTTAACTCTCCCAGAGAAGAAGCTGTGGCCTTTTCGTCATGACAAAATGTTATAGGGTATAAGTAGTTGCAATTGCTATGCAAACGCAGTAACATTCAGAAAGGAAAAGATTGATTAATGGTGATAAAAATTCATCGCTAGGCTGTCAGGGAAGTCTGGGTGTGAGTGCAGGGCTGATAAAGGATTCTCAGATCACGGCGTCTTCATCGTACGATGAGCATCATCAACCCTACCACGCCCGCCTCAATAAAACCGTGAAAGGGTCCCGTGGGGGATGGTGCTCGGCTTTCGCAGATGAAACAGAATTCCTTGAAGTAAACTTAGGAAACAAAACGACTATTTCAGGTAAGTTGCTTTGGAAGCGTTCCTTTAGCTACGGGCTGCTTTATTTCAGTGGCAAGTAGACTCCTTCTCGTTTATTTTGCATCCTACAAGTATATAGCTGATGATTCTTCACGAGTGACGTCCCAAAAATAGGGTTTTGAGAGGAGTTCCAGCACCCGGCAGTTAGCCTAACTTCTGGCTGTGGTCTCATTCGCTCAGAAACCCTTCAAGCTAATTATCCAGCCAGGCCGACCAAATGCTGGCAGAGATAGACACTAGACACTAGGGGTGGTCGCTGCCAGAGATTTTTTGCTTCCCTAGTGGTTCTTTAACGTCCCACAGAATCAATTATGAAGAGTTGTGAGACGGCGGGGGCCTCCGGTTTATCGTCCTTATACGAGAAGACTAGAAAGTCTAACCGTTCGCAGGTGCCATTACAAAGACAGCACTTTCTCGTCAATTGTTTAAAGATCGTGACTGTTTGTCCGGCCGGGTTTTGAACCCGCGACCTCCCACACGGTAGTCCGGTGCTCTACCAACTGAGCTAACCGGTCGACGAGCTAACCGGTCGGTGATGAGCTTTCCTGGACAATACCGCTGTATAATTGTTAGTGATATATATAACCGATTTAGAAACGTTTCGGTTACAAAGTGATTTGAAAGTCAACATGTAGTGAAATCAGTGCTCTCTCTTACAGTGTACACATCATAAAACACTTTCTTGGACTTTGGTTTTCCTTCTTTTCAGTGAACTATGCACTTAATAATATTGTTGAGCTATATCCTCTGTCTGTTTAGGTATTTCGACTCAGGGTCAGTCCATGTTTGACAACTGGGTGACTAAGTACTCACTGTCACACAGCTTAAACGGCAAACACTGGCTAATGGTGACAGATAAACAGAGGAATGACGGCAGTCCTAGGGTAAGCGCAAATGTTATACAACTGACCAAGCAAGTGCAGTGCGATTGGTCCGTATCTTACGTCTTGTTAGCAAGGAAATCGCGAGAGAGCAACGTAAAAATGAATGCTCAGAATTCCTTCTTTTCGAAACCGTCCAAGAAGCGTCTACTCTTGTTACTACTATCTTTTCCTTGTTGTACATAGCCTGCGTAGCTGGTGGTATTGTAGGCGCGGGGAGCAAAGTTTTGGCTTACGCCGCTCGTTGCCGCGGCTTTGCAGCCCGCTTTCAGCAGCTCCGCCGCCAAAACTTTACTCCACGCGTCTACAATACTGTCAGCTACGCAGGCTACGTTGTACAGTCACGCATTCGGTCACATACAATCTACCTCACAAGAGTGTACCATTTATCGACTCTTTTCCTCACTTTCCTAAAGGAGCACCTATTTCTAGGTTGCTCATTTTCATTAATTTTCTCGCGATGTGTAGAATTTTACAGGCAACAAGGACCGTGACACAGTGGTCACGCACTGGTTTCCCGAGATCACCGCTCGACACTTGCGCGTCCTTCCCTTGAAATGGAGTGGTCTAACCAACTGTATGAGGATTGAGCTGTATGGCTGCAGAAACGGTAAATAATATAACTAGAGAAACTGAGGAGAAGAGTTTGAAAAATGTAACTTGAAACCTGAATTATCTCAAGCATGCAGTATAGCCATTTGGCATGACTGAGATTCTTTGTCTCTATTCTTTTACATTAATGAACAGTGACCGACGATGCAGATCGAGACGCTGCGGAGAAAGAAAAACAGGATAAAGAGACCAAAAACAGCAAGCTGAAGGACGAAAGCACTGACCAGGATGAAACCAAAATAACAGGTTATTGTTTTGTGACGTTCTTGTTCGTATTTCTGTTAATTGTTGTTGATGATGAAGATGACGATGATAGATGATGGTGATGATGATGATGATGATGATGATGATGAAGATGATGATGATGGTGATGATGATGATGATGATGATGATGATGAAGATGATGATGATGGTGATGATGATGATGATGATGATGATGGTGATGATGATGATGAGGATGATGATGAAGATGATGATGATGATGATGATGAGGATGATGATGAAGATGATGATGAAGATGATGATGATGGATGATGATGATGATGATGATGATGAAGATGATGATGATGATGATGATGATGAAGATGATGATGATGAATGTGTTGTCATTGCTTCTTCTAGCTTGTACGTTTAAGAAACGTTAGATTCTACAAGATCTGAAGAAAAAAAGGAAAGTTGCCGGGGCCTTACAGTACCACGAATTGGCGTCTTTGTGTCAAACTGAGAAGCCGGCTTCAGATTAAATCATGTAGTTCCTTTTTCCTTTTTTTGTTAGAAATGAGCTATAAAAATGAGAGAATGTTGATACGAACAACGTATCAATGTCTTCAGTCATGACTGCATTTTTCTGAGTTGGAATCAGACAGTAAAAGAGTATAGATGTTCTTTGCAATTGCCAAATACCCGCGAATTGCAATGAAATGTCTACGTTCGTACTTACAAGTTTATGATTTTAGACCAGTTCCAAAAATAAGACCTTTAGTTCGGATCCTTGCCTCTTGAGAACAGTCGTTTATTAATGAGACCCGTACACTCTAAAATCAAAACGAATAAATCAGACTATATATGCACTCAGGTGTTCTTTTGAGGATAGTAAATGTTTTAGCACATTTCTTCGGCAGTTTAATAATATCTGTATATCAAATTCTGCATGTATATGTCACAATCCACACCATTTCATATTAATATGCTGTTACTTAATTTTCATTCATTACAGCCGAATTCGTTGTATCGTGCTGTGCGATTTCCAAACATTTTTGGTTTTTCTGTTTCGCAATCATCTCAGTGGGGCGGCGTCATTCAAATCACAGCGCAACGCGTTCTGATTGGGCTATTTGGCATGCATAATTCCGCCCCAATTAGATTATTGGCGGGACAGAAAAAAAACCCAATTCCCTTGGAAGTTAGCAAAACACGCAGGGCGATACAATTCTCTCACTTAGTACGCTCACTGTGATTGGTCAATTTTGCGGGCGGTATTCTACAGTACGGCACGCATGACTTCAACTAGTTTCCTTCCCGCGCGCCGGATTAACCTCAGAGATATAATAAATATCTTACTAACCTCGTTTCCGCGGTCCGTACTGTAAGTTCGGATTCTTGTTTTCCCGTTGATTTATGGCCCAAGCGCGAAAAACCTTCTGTTATCCGATTGTTCTCCTAATTCATGATGTCCATATTATTCTCTTCTATAGGAAAGCTGAGTGTGGAGGATCTTAACATCATGTCTGGTAAGTAACTAACCGGACAACGGCTCTCTCCTAAAGCCTATAATCTACGGCTAGAGAGTGCTATGAGGCTGTACGCTTATTGCACATTTTTCAGCTAACACGCAAACCGCTAATGGCTCCATTTTTATCCCTGGGGACTTTGCACTGATTGGCGAAGTGAGTTTCACCAACTTTTGCATTACCTGTTTTTCTGCTCTTTGTTATTAGCTAGTGAGGATTTTTTGTTGTAATCGCTCATTGAAAAGGAAATTAAGTCTTATGTCAGCAAAAAGAACAGCAAATTTCAATTCCCTTAAAATCCTCAAAAAGAGGTACAAAATACTGCTATGTCCATAGAAAAGCAATTTCACTCTCTACTTACGCACCGGTACTTACTAATGCCTCCTTTTCCTTGAGACCAACCAAGGATTTCATGGAGTGTTAAATGCTTGCCTATCTGCAAGCTTCTTCCCCGACAACTGTGTTCCATTCTTTCTTTCAGTGATAGAAAAAGCAGTTGTGTACCTCCGCTTTGAAAATATCTTCAAGGATAATATAATAGTGGACGAATCGCAACAACACAATGACGCCAAAATTGTGAACTTTGCTCGAACCGCCCTGTTTAGTGAGAAATGTGGTAATGGCGTCGACCTGAACGGAGGAGACATTTTGCTAAACGGGGCTTCCTTTCGAAACAAGCCGCGTGTGGCGATTACAATTGCAGCATGGATAAAACTGTTTTCAGTAGAAGGACCAAACTCTATGTTTGACACAATCGGTGGTATGAACTCCACTCACGACCACGGCCAGTACCATTTAGAAATCGATAATGGCTCGGTAAGGTGGTTTCACAGAAATGAACGTGGTCAGGTAATCTTCAATGTGACATCGGAAGTTATTGTTCTTTCACACGTATGGACTCACGTCGCGTGCACGTATGAAGCCCAACTAGGCCAGGCTGATATTTATGTGAATGCCAAGTTTATTATGAGGGGGGATGGCTCGGGAGAATTGTCCCAAGACTGGCAGGAGAAGGCGGGAATTGGTGAGCACAAAGGGGAGAGATTATTTGACGGACAAATTGATGAGTTTTACATGTCAAATGAGGCTTTGAGTCAAGAGGAAATTAAGAAACTCATGCAGCGATGTGAATTTGAGAAAGGTATGTATGAGGACTTATTAAAGGGAAAATGGCTCCTTCTGCAGGTACCGGAGCCTAGATGACGAAACAAAAAGAAAACAAAAGACAGAAAACAATACAACTCCAATTACATGTATCACAATACCTTAAAAAACAATAGAAATACAATGTGCTCCGGTGCATACAGGAAGAACCGGAAATAAATTAGAAAACTGATGCAATTACAAGTGTGGGACGACGTGGTAAATGTGCAAATACCACTACATGTGTCTTTGCCGCAATTGATAGAGATATTTCCCCACAAGGAAACAGAGAACAGAACTAGCGAACAGAACCAACAAATACTGGGTGAAAAAGTGGCTGTTAGAAGCGTCTATCTCAATTACATTACCTCTTACTGAATACGCTCATCTGCATTAATTGATGCAAAATAGAGTTGAAATACTTTAACACCAGCCTTGCGTAATTTAAATGTTATAATGGAAAGTTTGTCGTCCACGGTGTATTGTCAAGGACGCAAAAGCAAAAAATGAATTGGAATAAACAAACAAATAAATAAAACACTACGAGCTAGTGGAAGTATCCTTTTCCCATCTTTCTTGCAGAATGTTTCTCACCGCTAGGAATGGAAGACATGAAAATCAAGGATGGGCAAATTACAGCATCGTCAACTTACCACCTTCACAAACCGTATTACGGTCGCTTGAATCTTGTTTCGTTCTACGATGATCCGCAAAGGACAGCGTGGTGCGCGGACGAGGATGATAAAGAGCCATATCTAACAGTTGATCTTAGAGAAGAGATGACAATAGCTGGTGTGGCCCTTCAAGGTGCATCTTTGGCTGATAATTACGTGACTAGCTTCAAACTTTGTCACAGTCAAGATGGGAGGAATTTTCAGTGCGTGATAGAAAGTCTCACTGGAGAGGTAATTAAAGGCCATTAAATCTCAGTACGACGTTTGGTACATTTTAAATTTTCATAGAGAGGTGGAATGGTTATTGAAATGGTAAATGATCCCCATTATTATTATACAACAAACATTAACATTTTGTTAAGTTTAATAAAATCCACGGGATTCAGAGCCACCTTAAATTTTATAATGTTTAAGGTTGCTCTGAATCTCCCCCCCCCCCCCCAAGATTTCTTTTGGAACTTTGCTAAACATTGTATCTTAACAAACTAATTATTGTCCAACAGTACAAAGTGAGGGCCACCAACCTCGTGTTTTAGTTGTTACCTGACTTAAAATAAATAAAATAAAATAAGGGATGTTTCTAGCAAGGGATTTTGTTGCTATGGTAACTATTAAGTCAAAAAGTGCCATAAATTTTTTATCATTCATTGGGATTTGTTTTGTATCACTATTACAGTATCAACGTGTAAACAAAGGTAGTAATGATCCATCAAATTATATGTGCTGAATAGCGCTGGAACGGATGTGACTCCCCTTAAGTCGCACTATCATGGAGCTGAAGATTGCCTGGTTGCATTCAGAAGAGCGACTTAGTTTCCAACGTCCTGCCACAGCCAAACATAACTAATACAAAATTATTTAGTTCGGCACTATAGCGGCAGACGATAAAACCATGGCTTACGAATCACATTTTGTAACTCAGTCACTGCAGGGAAGTGAGGACAAAGATTCCGTCAAGATACATTGGTTGGAAAGGTTCTTTGACGGGCGGTACATTCGCTTATATCCATTGTCATGGTACGGGGATCACATCTGTATGAGAACAGAAATCTATGGCTGTATGCCAGGTAAGATTTGTGAGACGTACCTTGGCGGGTGGTTAGGATGGTTACAGTGCCAGTAGTAGTAGTAGTAGTAGTAGTAGTAGTAGTAGTAGTAGTAGTAGTAGTAGTAGCAGTAGCAGTAGCAGTAGCAGTAGCAGTAGCAGTAGCAGTAGCAGTAGCAGTAGCAGTAGCAGTAGCAGTAGCAGTAGCAGTAGCAGTAGCAGTAGCAATAGCAGTAGCAGTAGCACTAGTAGCAGTAGTAGCGGTAGTAGCGGTAGTAGCGGTAGTAGCAGTAGCAGTAGAAGCAGCGGCAGCAGCAGCAGTAGTAGCAGCAGTAGTAGTAGTAGTAGTAGTAGTAGTAGTAGTAGTAGTAGTAGTAGTAGTAGTAGTAGTAGTAGTAGTAGTAGTAGTAGCAGTAGTATGTGATACATGAGAGGTAGGAAAAATGACAGCCTTTACGGTATTTATTTTTCACGCTGTAGAGATCAATGAAAAAGACTATCAGGAAGGGGGAAGGGATGGACCCAAAATAAGTCACTTATCGAGAGCGAAACGTTTTCGTAAAACTATCTACAATTTATGTGCATGTCCTCTCACCACACGTATGGCCATACAACGATCAAATTGCAACCAATTACAGTCAACGTAAATAAGAACGAGTAACATAAACCACATTGTCCTAAACATGTCAACCATCATTCTAATTAGTAATCTTTTCAGGTTTGTTATCTGACACGGTTGAAACAGCAGACGCTCCCCTGACGTCACTGCAGATTGCATCTACCATTAATCCATTTACGTCATGGACTAACTTCGGTGACTGCAGCGTCAGCTGCGGCAAAGGAACAAAGAAAAGGGTCATAAAATGTCAACCGAAAGGCAATGAACGAAATCAGAACTGTCCACCAGGAACAGAGTCCTACACCGAGAGAATTCCGTGCACTAAACCAAGCTGCCCAGGTAAGGGTAGCACCATCACTTGAAAGGAATTTAACAATAGAGTGTTGGTATATGTGGTAAATGTGACTTAACTAAGACAACGGATCGTTACGCAATGAATCACAGTTTCAGGTTTCCTCGATGGTTGCCTGGGGAAAGTGGATCACAATCCTGTTTGTTTTATGACATGATGTCGTAGAAACGTCATGTAACATTGTTATCGGTAATTTTCCTTTTAAATGTCTTTTTTTTTTCCAAAATCACGGGTATTGCTACAACATTTTTTTCGAATTTGTAACTTCTTTACTTGCTTGGTTGTTTGGCTGTTGTTGTTGTTATTTTCTTGGTTTCCCGTTTTAGTTTCTTTGCCGCTGTTTGAATTCCAAAGTCATTACAAAACTTACTAAAAATCCTCCAAAAGAATCTTTTTTCCGGCCCATCTAGTTGAAAGGGTTATTAATCGTTACCTTACCGTGATTTTCCCGTAATAAGTAATGGTAATAGGACTGAGTGGAGTCCAATTCGGTCTGTAATCATACGAGTGATAACAAAATCGGACGACCGCGCAGCGGGAGTCCGATTTGTTTATCACGAGTATGATTACAGACCGAATTGGACGACACGAAGTCTTATTACCAATTAATCATAAAAATTACAATTTCCGAGAAAAGAAGAAGAGCCAAGTTATAAAAGGAAGGCAAATTTTGCATTAAAAGACTGACAAAGGAAGCGTAAGTTTTTTAATGTCGCTCTAAAATTTACTTCAATCAAAATGTATGGTGATTGAAACCAAGGTTGTGATTGGTTGATTTAAACTACAACTTTGAATGTGATTGGTTGATTTGAAACACTTCTTTGAATGTGATTGGCTTATAGAACTGTCCGATAACAAACTGTCCAATAACAAACTGTCCAATAACAAACTGTCCGATAACAAATTGGCACGTGAATTAGTGGAAAATAGGAGTTTTTTGAACCAATCACAATCTAGGAAATTGTAATTTTTATGATTTCAGTAATTACCCAATTTTCGTCTCTGACACTACACCTACCTATCTTACATTGGCCCTTTTTCTATTGTCACGCAAAAAAGGGTTCGCCACTTTGTCAAACGTTATTGTAACAACATAGATATTAGGTTTTTTTTTTCATCTTTTCCTGGGCTCCTGGCTGTTATTTCGGTGAAACCACTCGGCATTTTTCTGCACGCGTACGTGAGCACCTGGTCAGCGCTAGGACCTCCCACATTTTTAAACATTTACAAAAGTCTCAGCAATGCCGCACTTTATGTTGTAATGATTGTTTTAGTATTTTAGATCACGCTTCTGCCACCTTCCAACTCTTAAGTTGGAAGGTGGCAGAATAGCTTCTTTGATCTTAAAAGTTCAAAGAAGCTATTCATATTCAATGGGAGCAACCTACATTAGATCATCAACTTTATCATGTTAATTTAAAACTTTCTTTGTAACGGGAAACACTGTCATGTTGTGTCATGTTTCCTTTTAATGTTATATCCAATTAGCATTCCTTACACTATAAATTCAACTTTGTACTTTGTTAGTTTAAACTGAAGATGGAAGAAGAACTGTCGAAACATGTTTTTTAAAATAACAAACGTCGTGTATTTTCTAAAAGACAAAATAAATTTATAGTGAAAGCGTCATTCAGATCAGATTCAGCTTAGCCTTCCGGCATTTTCAATCAGGCTAAATCCCAGCAGTATCATAGCTGAAAATCGGGAGTTTACTGTATGACTTTACCCCTAACTCTCACACCTACTAATCAAAACGATTTGAAGAAAAAATGTCTTTTACCCGGTAAATTTGCTATGACATTTGCACTTTGGTAAATAAACCATTTTGTCTCTCTCCTACCAGAATGCTTTTCACCAATGGGCATGTCAAATGGCACCATCTTGGACCACGAGATCTCGGGCTCATCTACAATAGACGAGGCGCATCCTGCATTCTACGCTCGAGTAATTACTGATCGTAAAGAACGTGTGTCCACAAGAGGGAGCTGGTGCGCAAAGCTTGCAGATAAGGATCAGTTCCTTGAGATTGATCTCAAGAAACCGAGAGAAGTGACAGGTCAGTGAAACGATTTGGGCGAGATCATCGAAGCCCTCAAATTTGGGTACTTCTTACAGTGCACGAATAAGAAAGTTTCTTTTTATATTATTAATTCAATCTCGTACCCAGAGTCCTCGGGCTGTTTGGTCAGCGGGTGGAGGCCCGGAGAGACTCTGGGATAATGGACCGCCATTTTCCCAGAAAATCTGGGGTAAAAGAATGGAAGCCGTTATGGGCCAGCCAATCAAAAATTTGATTTTTTTCCATTATCCCAGAGTCTCTCCTGGCGACTAACCGCTGGCCAAAGAGCCTGAGGACTCTGGGTACGAGATTGGCATTAATTCTGAAAGGATTTCCAAATAATTGTTAAAAATAGTTCTGAGCTAGAGATTTCCACCAATTTCTGACTGCTACATATGGACGTTGCTTTTCGCCTGAGCAACTGTGAAACTATTTCCAAATAACTGTTAAAAACAGTTCTGAGCTATAGACATTTTCCAGTTATCTTTGACTGTCACATATGGACATGTGCCACGCAACTGTGTAGTCAGCAAACCACATTCTGCGAAAATCGTCAACTACCGAATATATAAACTTCTTGATAGTTACCAACTTTTTATGGATTTATAGAATATCATTTTTTTTTTTTCATTTAAACAGAATATATATATCTGAACGCGGCAATTTTAAACTTCGACAAACGGACCTACTAGAAACGTCTTTTTGGTCCGCCCACAAATAATTGTTGTCCCAGGATTCCAAATATGAAGCTTTGAATCAATCAAGCGATAGAGAAAGGATTTTAGAGTGGTTTAATTTTATGTAACTGTTATTTGAGATGTGCAGGCATAGGAACACAAGGACAAGTCACTGATGACCGCTGGGTATCGAGATATGAGGTAACATACAGTGCAAATGGATTGAAGTGGACAAACTACACAGAAGAGAACAAACAAAAGGTATCTAAAGGTATAATTCTGCCCATGAGGCGCTGTTAAGTTGCACCATAAGATATTTCGCAAAGGAGTAGAGAAAGAGGGAAAGTGATCGAGGTTTTAAATTTTTCGGTTTGCGATAATTGTGCATGTGCTTTTAATCCACGCCCGGTACTTACATCATAAGAGAAAGGTCCTTAACAACGATTCAGGTACGTACTGCATAAACAACACCAGTTTCGATTGCCACATAAATCCCTTCATTCTTTCAGGATAGGTTTGGAAGGAGCTGATTGATGCACCAACCTTCTCCTTGCAACTTGGCCTGACGGGATTTATAAAGCTATCCTAAGAAAAAAGTGGTTTGAAAAACTAGCCTTTAGGGGGAATTACCACTTAGATTTGATTCCACCTTACAACATTTTCAGAGCTGATCCAGTACCCAGTCTCTACGCAGCCTCGAGGAAGTCTCTCCCTAGATTCTAAGTACCAGAGCAATGTAAAACTCTATCAACCAAACCGAGAAAATAAAGTAACTGATAGCAGTGCTCTTCCGTCCAATTTTATTCGACACTGTAAGAGCATCTTTGAGCAAATCATAATAAGTCTGTCCCTTTCAAACAGATTTTTGTTGGCAATGATGACAGTAAAACCATAGGGGTGCGCCACTTAAAACACCCCATTACGGCTCGCTACGTCAGAATACATCCTCTAGCCTGGTATGGCGTGCATATCTGTATGCGAGCGGAACTTTATGGCTGCGATCACCTAGGTTAGTATCTTTTAAACTTATTATATTAAAATGTGACACGTGCCTCGTTTGGTCTATTTTAAGCCCCATTTACACGAGCAATTTTTCCTTGACAAGTTTGCCTTGACAAGGAAAAATTGCTCGTGTAGATGGGGAATAGTGGACAAATTTTCCTTGTCAAGGAAAATCTGGCGTGCTAGCTTTTCTTTGACAAGGAAAAATTGTCAAGTCAGAAATTTGCTCGTGTAGATGGACAACAAGGAAAATGTGACAAGGATATTATTGTTGCGGGCATAACCGAAACTTGTCAAGGGAAACTTGCTGATCGTCTACACGAGCAAGGAAACCTTGTCAATGGAAAATTGTCAAGGAAAACTTGTTGATCATCTCAACGAGCAATAAAAATTGACAAGTAAACTTGTCAAGGAAAAATTGCTCGTGTAAATGGGGCTTTAAACATTGGAATGAGCAGGGTGGGAAATTAAACCCCACGGGATGGAATTTCTGAAATTAAGCGAGATTAATTTTTCCTACTTTTACGGCTTGCTTTACCTTGCGGGAAATCCAAAGGTCATTACGAGTATAACTCATTAGAAGCACAAGTTTTAGAGCGACCTTCAAAGCAATTACTCTGACCAATCACAACAGACGCAGACAACGCAATGAACCAATCAGAATACGAGGCAACTACATGTAGCCGCCTAGCCGGAGCAAAGCGCGGGAAAATGCACGAGTGCAAGTCATGATTGGTTTTGGTTTAGCTTCTCATTGGTTGAGAAAGTGGCGTGAGTTTCCTCATTTCCAATCCCAGAGCGAAGTAAGCCAAAACTATAGCAAACGAAAATGAATTTCGACACTCAAATGAAAACCAATCTAAATGGACTACTACTGTACCAACTTACCTTTACAAGTGAAACAAAGCTCTTTTCATTGCTTAGATCTTTCAGCCTCATTTCTACCTCAAATAAACCGCAACACTCTGGCCACAGATGAAGGTTCCAAGAGTTCGGCCCTAAGAAAATAACGTAAAACAGTAACAGTAGAAACGCCGATTTATGTTATGTTCGATCTTCTTTAGGTCACAGTTTTAAGC
Organism: Pachyseris speciosa; assembly: GCA_016490735.1. Taxonomy (NCBI): domain Eukaryota; kingdom Metazoa; phylum Cnidaria; class Anthozoa; order Scleractinia; family Pachyseridae; genus Pachyseris; species Pachyseris speciosa. The sequence continues at coordinate 2,395,192 of JAEMWC010000011.1, read as the reverse complement.
CTGTGGAGGTAAACGACAACAGCGAATCCTCCTTTAAAGTTGCCGAAGAGTCAAAAGACAACAAACAAGGTCAAGGGAAAACGAAAACCAAACCCCTGGTCTCAAAGCCAAGAGTGGTACCCACAACTGGGAGTAGAAAAATACTCCCTGGCACTTCAACCGTCCCCATTACGTCACACAACACTGACAATCAGAAATTCTTAGCAAAATCACTGCCAATTTCCTATCACATTCAAAGTCACGCGGTAAATTTAACAGACCGACATAACAATTTCCATGTCATGGGACTGCCTATACGGTTGCACGCGCGCCCAGAGCTACCCCTTCCGGTTGGAGATGCCAGCGAAAGCTTTAACAGGCAACAGGCCAGCGATCTCCATGGTAATAAGGCCAGCAACATTCATACCTCGGGAGCATATGAGTGGGGAGCGTTTAGCAAATGCAGTACGAGCTGTGGAGAGGGAGTCAGGAAACGATACCGGAAGTGCAGTGTGGAAGAATGTACGGCCCCTGGAATAGAGACGCAGGTTGTTCCGTGTACACGCTCCACGTGTCCGGGTATGTTGAATTCCTTTTATGACGTGGATGACAGTTAATCCAGGACATGATTGGCAATCGGCCTTCAAGAAAACTCGGCCCAGAACCATTTCTTGATTTTTTTTCCCTGAGCTTTATTGACAAACATACAATAAAGATTACTATACAGAATATTTACCATGGCACTACACTGATTACAAGTACTAGCACGGATGACGATAGCAATAATATTACACTACAACTGGGGTTCGATAAAACAGATGAAAAATTTCCAGGTATCTTGATACTAAGTTATAATATACTTCCCCAGAAGCAGAACAGAAAACACCCACACAACAACATCGACAATTTAACATAAACAAGGAGTTTCAAAACACAGGGAAAACTATAAAATTGCAAATATCTAACACTGAGGACTACACTCTAGCTAGAATAAACTGGGGTTAAGGTTAATAATTCAAGTTAATATATACCAACCTCGTTCCCAGGGTCCTCTCTCTTCCTCCCTCGAGAAAGGGAACGAGGTTGAGTATATACCAGACAAGTGAATAGTGCTTTTCGCGCGCTCTAATTGGTTAACTCGGAGGTGATTAGCAAGTAGTATTCACCTCCAAGCAGCCGGTGTGCGAGATTTTAAAATTTCCGACCTCCCTTAGGTATATTGTCACACACAAAGTAATGTTTTAGTCCGCTAGGTATTCAGCTTGTGTGGTATATACTAAAACAATTATTCACCTTAGTGTCGGTGAAAGTGGTGTATATTTACCTCGCCGCTTCGCGCCTCGGCAAATATCCACCACTATTCACCTCCACTTCGGTGAATAATTGTTGTGTTCTATTTACAAAAAGTGTTAAGGCATCTTGACTGCACGATCTCTTATTGGTTACAATATTTTACTTGTAACTTATTCTTATAAATTAAGTGTTAACGAAGCAACTTTTCAGGATGAAATATAGAATAGAACTTCACTTTAAATTCTTCTAAAGATATCTTATTTGTGCTAATTTTTGCGTATTACTTGTTAGTATAAATGTACTAGCGTTTTATTATTCAACACATTAATGACAAAGCACAATTTTTCTGTGTTCATTCTAAAAAAAAGCTGAAAAAGAAGCCATTTTCTCCTTGCCACGCATATCGCAGGTTATTATTCAACACGTTGTGACAATGTCCAAATATGGTCATAGCGCGCTCAATATTCGTCGTGCGCACTCATAGATAGTGAATAGCGGTTGTCAACAAAATGGGGGCCCGCTTCTTCGCGTTTTCCAAGTGTCTGCAACACCATGTAGACAATTTACGTGTTTAATTTTGAACGAATATTAGATTTATACTAATTAAAACAGTTAGATAATTCGCTCTAGATTTCTATGCATGATAGCTGATTCAGGCGATAATCTAATTGTTAGTCATCAGCTGATGCTGAGCTTTACTGATAACCACTTAGAGGTGGGGGTGTAGCTAAACAAAGAGGACCAAAGGAACGAAGGTACTGATTTACTCATCTCTTATGCTTTTGCTTAGTGGGAGCTGTGGAATGGTCTCCTTTCTCATCATGTTCTGCGACGTGTGGTGTCGGCAAAAGAACAAGGTTCCGGATGTGTGATGGAGTGGTCTGTCCAACGTCGGGGAGAGAGTTTGAAATAATTTCATGTGTTCGTCCGGGTTGTCCAGGTAAAGGGAAATGCCATCGACATACGCCACTATATATTTTTTTCTATGTCTGTTTTTCTTATCTGGATTGTCTACGAAGTAAAGCCCGGTTTACACGACAAGGATTTTGGGCCCGGCACTCCTAAATTTGGCACGCGGGCTAATTTTTTTTGGCCCGCCACTGTCCCATTTACACGACAAAATTTGGCACATCTAGTTTCGAGATGGGCACGCCTAAAATAAGAAACGGCACCCCAAATTTCTGAACATTCGCCAGCGGTTGAACCCCTTTTTGGCAAACCCTTTATGTACCATCTCGATCGAGTTTGACAAAATGGCGGACGCGGTACAGCGCGTAATTCAACTGGCAATTGTCTGGTTTTTGAAGAAGTGAAGGGCTAAAAGGGCTCGAATGATTGAAGAAAAACGTTCGCGTTTTCTATATATATATATATATATATATATAATATATATATATATATATATATATATATATATATATATATAACCAAAAAGTGGATTGAAATCCTCATCTATATATATATATATATATATATATATATATATATATATATATATATATATATATATAACAGGCAACGCAGGTATTATTTTCGGCAACTTTTGCTTGCCTGCATCAATCAGCCGCGCTTGAGAACTATTCGTTGGATGAACCCACGAGAAGCTACTTGGTTTGAAATGGATACGTTCAACGACGAACAATGGTATCAGAACTTTCGTTTCACCAAGGTGACGTTTACTTTCTTGTTGAATGAAATTCGTGGAGCGCAAAGCTGTCCCACCTGAACGTCGTCTCGTTTTTTCCTGACACAGAGGCGTCCAATCTTTCAGACTACGCCATTTTGTTTGTTGAAGAACATGTGCGCATGTGCGACTGAATTTTGGCACGCGGACCAATTGTTTGGCGGGCCGAGACTACCTCGCCAGGCCGTCTCGGTCCGCCTAAGTTTTGGGCACGCGGGCCAATGAAATTTGCTTTTACACGGCAAAATTAGGAGTGCCGTGCCATAAATTATTGGCCCGCGTGCCAAAATTTAGGAGTGCCGGGCCTAAAATCCTTCTCGTGTAAACCGGGCTTTATAAAATTAGACGTAGTTGAAAATATAGAGCTTATTTCATCCAGTCTGCGTCGAGAAAAAGGCAATCTTACATCTATTATATTCCTCAAATGGAATTGTTTGAACGTTTCGAAGCTGTACTGAAACGAGTTTTAAATGACGCAGTATTTTGAGGTCGCTTATGAGTTTTATTCATCAGCCTATACTGCAAATGTGATCGGAGTATGGAATTCTAAAATGTTTTCCCTTGTAGTTCTATACCTAGGGTTCGAAAAATGGGAAGACCAGGTCATACTGGACGAGTCCGACAAGGGCAACAATGCCTACCTGAACAATGGAGCGTTTATCGCTCAGCATAAAGGCGTGTGTGGACACTTTGCTAGCCTCGGCAAGTCAGGTGACATTCTGCTGGAAGATACAACATTCAGAGGCAAGCCACGCAGTGGTATCACTGTTGCATCGTGGGTAAACCTAGCGAGGACGTCACGTGGGATCCACTCTCTATTTAGCACTGCGCGAGTGATGACAATTGGTCAGGTCATGGGTAAGAATGGATTTTATCTTTACTGAAAATAAATATTTAGTTAATTTCAGTGACCCCTCATCCCGGCGGTGGGGTGGTTCTTGATTGTGGCCGAGAAAATTAAATCTTTTGCACCGATAATGTCGCATGCTTTTGCTTTATCGACAATGTGACATGCCGATAGCTTTTGCCACTTTGAAGCAAATGCACCGCTGACGTGTTTAATTTTCCTTGCTATCAATTCCATAGGAGGATATCACTTTGAGATTGATGACGGAAAGGTTCGTTGGTTTCACCGAAACCGTGTCCAGACTCCAGTCTTTAGTGTTATCACTGGTGACATCATCAAGCCCGACGTATGGACTCACCTGATTGGCTCGTACAACAGTACGACTCAAGAAGCCAAGGTAGATAAGCTTTCGCTCCTTGTTGGCTCTATTTTATAGAGAGATCGGGATTTAGGGCAAAGGTGCGAAGTAACGCCAATGAGGAAAAAGGTTTTGAACAAGTGGTGATGACAATGGGGTGTTTAAGGGGGCAAACTCACGGCAATTCTTGTTATAAGTTGTTCAGATTGTGAGGAAGTACTTTTTCTAATACTCAGTCGGTCCGTCTAGCACGAAGAGCCAGATTTCTAATTATTTCTTGGACGGAAACGTAAGTAGTATTATTTTATGGTTTAGTATCTTTCCTGGACACAATGACGATACTTGAAAAAAGTTAACCTAACTTCATTTCCTCCTCATCCTCCGTGGCCACAGACAACCGCAAATAGTTTCAATGCACATACCATTAAGTACTTCGTAGGAGAGCTGCAAGATGTTTAAGTGTTCCACTTGGCAAACACATTGTTGAGTTCAGAACAAAATTCCGTGACAGTGCCCCTTTAACAGTCTGATAACGCAGGATAACGTCAATACGTGGTAACAACAAAGAAGTACGCCACGAGCTGCAGGAAAGTAGCGTGACTGATGTTCGCACCACGTTTTAATGTCCTCCGTGCTTTATCAGAGAACACACGCACTGCCAAATGGCTCATGACGTCATTCATGCGTCTATACTTTAATCGCAAACTCCTCTAAAACAATCAAAACGCGAGGATTACACCTGTAATTGTATGAAACAGTATAACATGAGTAATTATTACACGTGGTGTTGGAAAACAATAGAATTGTGGGTGTTGGAAAACAGTAAATTGTGGTGGTGGTGGAGGAAGAACACAAAGAATTGTGGTGGTGGATGACTGAAATAAAGATTTCTCACTTAAAATTAGAGTGTATATAGTGTTTATGAAATTTGACTGCTCGTCCCATAATCAGCATACACAATTTAAATCAAATGAAGAATGATCCTCGCAGTTGTGAACGCAATTTATGCAACTGCGAAAAGAAGCCTGAAAAAAAATTCAGGACTTCAACGGGGTTTGAACCCGTGACCTCGCGATTACCGGTGCGATGCTCTAACCAACTGAGCTATGAAGCCACTGACGTTGGGAGCAGGTCAATTGTGGGTTCATATGATCCCGTGAAAGAAATGAGTGTGAATGATATATGAAATGAATCATATATGAACTGCGGAAATGAAATCAAATGAAGAATGATCCTCGCAGTTGTGAACGCAATAGCCAGGAGTACCCAACGAGCTTTTCTGCGAATTTTTATCGAACGATGTACGAAACACTAGCTGAGTGTCCCCCTGTCAATCTTCGTTAATATTTAACTTTTCTGGGAAAAAAATAACCGCTCTTCAATGCCAGCGAGCAGAATTTTTGACAAATAAAAATCCCACAGTGAAACGTATTACGAAGAAACTTATCTGCTGTTTATTCTGGTCTTCAAGAGAAGACTGATCAGCTGACTTATGCTAGAAATTCCCAAACTACCCGAGCTGTCCGCTCATAACGAATACGATAGAACCGGACGACATAATTATTATCTCTGGGACAATTCCAAATTCGGAGCAAAACTTGATGTGCTGTGCAATTTGGAAGACCATGATTTTAATAGAGCCATTCATCCGACCAAATAAACAAATCTGTGACCGTGAGCAGACCTCAACCGCATATATTTCATCGCTATGTTTGGATAAGTGTACTAAATAGCGCGAGCTATAACTGTTGTTTATGTGCGAAGATGGAGCGGGCCAGTTTCATCACGGCAAGGCAACGAATCGGATCGGATCGACGCTTATTTCTTTATCAGGTATTTCTTTGGCTGGCTTGCTGACTTTCTTGTGGGTCATGCACCGGAACGTCGGGTACAATGCTAATATTTTTCTCTGCCGTGGAGGTAAGGAGTACGTTCGTAAACATCCTTCATACATGAGAAGCCCATCATATTTTGCCGCCCTCCTTCAAATTCCGTATTTTTATTATTCCAAGGTACATGCCGTAGGTTTTCGTCAACATTTTGAGCTAGAGAGGCCATCGAATTGCGAAATTAATCGCTGAGTATCGCGCTGAAGAGTTTTCGAGCGCCGCTGTTTCATACGTCGCTCTCAAACAAGTAGCTCGTGGAATGGTTTGTTTGTCTGAGTCACATCGGGGGTTAAATTTTCGTGAAGTCATCTGTTCGCGACGCTATTTATGCAACTTTCACGGGATCATATGAACCCACAATTGACCTGCTTCCAACGTCAGTGGCTTCATAGCTCAGTTGGTTAGAGCATCGCACCGGTAATCGCGAGGTCACGGGTTCAAACCCCGTTGAAGCCCTGAATTTTTTTTTTTCAGGCTTCTTTTCGCAATTGCATAAATTGTGTTCACAACTGCGAGGATCATTCTTCATTTGATTTCATTTCCGCAGTTCATATATGATTCATTTCATATATCATTCACACTCATTTCTTTCACGGGATCATATGAACCCACAATTGACCTGCTCCCAACGTCAGTGGCTTCATAGCTCAGTTGGTTAGAGCATCGCACCGGTAATCGCGAGGTCACGGGTTCAAACCCCGTTGAAGTCCTGAATTTTTTTTTTCAGGCTTCTTTTCGCAATTGCATAAATTGCGTTCACAACTGCGAGGATCATTCTTCATTTGATTTCATTTCCGCATTTCATATATGATTCATTTCATATATCATTCACATACACAATTTAGCCACCAAGAATCAACCAACCGGAAACAAAGCTTTGCTATTGTGTGGATGACGCTTATTAGTATACAACAGAAAATTAATGAGAATACACCACCTGTTATTCATGTGATGGGTGAAGACAATAGCCTATCATACCATCCTACATGAACTTTCTTCACAGTGATTTAATGAGAAACCACAGCAAAAACTAGGAGAGAACGGTGCATAATATACTACTATGATCAAAGTTAAACGAGTGCCAATGTAAGGTTAAAATTCTTGATGGTTAGTTTTAGGTCTCTCGAGTATCCGAGTCTTACGTAACCTTCATTTTCTGTATCTAATTAACAGGTGTACGTGAATGGAGCACTACGTGGCATATCGCGAGGTTACGGACCGCTTGATGACTTCTGGGGCTACAAGGCTTGTTTAGGGAGTTTTGACTTAGGCGGACGTTACCTTGGAGGCTATGTGGACGACTTTCACATGTTCAACTACGCGATCGAAGCTGACCAAATTAAGGATCTTTTACGAATCAAGTGCCCGGCAAAGACGTGAAGATGTACTGACAAGAACAAGATGTTTTCTCTTAAGGAAAGATGCAGATGAATGAGCACCGAAAAAGGTGCGCCGATTATACAAAACGAAAACTTTCAAGCACTAGTGCCAGATTATTCTTGAAGTCCGTGCTATATGCCTTGAGTTAATTCAATGACGTTAAGAAATGCATTTAAATTTAAACGTAAGTAATCGATTTTTAACGTCCAAGGGCCAAAAGAACTAGCAAAAGTAAAATGTATTGACGACGTCCACATTTTTTTTATATGCTTTTGAAGAATTTTAACGGGGACGTAATTGTCGCCATCTGAAGACTGCCTGCAGTGGAAATGTAGAACAGTGCAATTTTGAATGCTTAATCAAACTGGTCAAATAATTTTGTGTAGCCACAGCAAAACACAGTTTTTGATAATTTCTGTAGACAAAGCTAGATTAGCGAAGACAAAATTATGCCAATTAACTGTAATGTTAGGCTAGAAACATAGAACCAGGGGCGTAGCTACCTGCACGCACGGACGGACGCATGTGCGTACCTGAAAAAGTCGAGAATAAAAAAAATGATTATTTTGAAAAAATCCATCTAACTCCGCTTGTTTGTTTGAAATGTTGCTTAGAAAAAAAATCCGGACTGACGGTGTATTTCCACACCCGAACGTCGGTTTCTACGGCAAAGCGACGTTACTCACTGGTGGACAGAATGGTCCAAAAAAGGCGGGAAAATAGATTTGGGACTTGGTGAGGGGAAGGGAAGGAAAATTGTGCGTACATTTGGAAAAATCCTGGCTACGCCCCTGAGAACAATCGGTAAAAATTTCAGATAATGTAAAATGAAGGCTACTGTTATCGTGCAGTTGTTATTTTCATATTAAAGGTTATTTCAAAAGTCATTTACAATTTCCTACCAACTCATAGTTTCCTACGCAAGCGATAATTACAAAATTAGAGCTGACATTTTTTTCAGACTTTCAATCATGGTCGTTCATTGGCATGTCTAGAGTAGTAGTTACTTTGGTTTTGATTTTACTACACTTCTACAACTTTTACAGCAGCTGTCTGTAGAAATACCATAAAATTCAGTTAAAAAAAAACAAAATTAAGTCTATTCATACGCATAGCAACAGCGTGCAGCATTTGAAGAAAGTCCCGGGAATTTACCGCTCTCTCGTTATCGAAAGGTGGTGTATGTAGTGAAAACCTTTCTCTAGAAAAATCAAATAGTTTTGGAGCCCAGCAGATTTTACAAACTTTCGAGTGACTGACCGGCCCGACTGAATAATCGGCATACCAGAGAAGAAACTGAAATCACCAATAGGTATTTAAGGTATTTATTCATTTCAACGAAGCCCGAAATCGGCTATTTTAAACTCGCTAACTAAAGGGAGTGCTACAAATAAAACGGCGTTGCCATGACGTTCTCGCAGCTTACAGGCTTTGTGATAACATTGCACGTAAGATGGATTATCGTGTGAAAAGTCATGTTAGCCTTGTAAGATTGTTATTAATCGTATCTATAACAAAATTCTCGATCGTGATTGGTTCTCCGCGCGCCTATTTGTCACGTAATCGGCGCGCGATCACGTGGGTGTCCAATTACAGGTATCCAATTTGAAGTTTTTGTAATTGGATACCTGTAATTGGATACCCACGTGATTTTCACGTCAATTACGCGCGCTTTAATGGCTTTCTTTGCATACGTTTCCTGCAGTTTTCAAAACATATGGAAAGCGCTACAGACGTTTTCGCTCAAAAGACCTTCCCAAAAGAAATTTTTAATTCCGAAATTTGTTATAGATACGATTAATTAGTAATTGGACCTCGAAATTTGATATAGATACGATTAATTAGTAATTGGACCTCGTGTCGTACAATTCAGGGAGTAATCGCGCTCGTATTTTCAAATCAGCCTCGCGCGATTTTGAATTACTCGCGCGATTACTCCCTGAATTGTACTCCACTCGGTCCAATTACTATTACTAATTATACACCAATAGTGCTTAAATAATACTATACCAAAATATTGTTCATATTATCGATACGTTATTTCTAAGGATGCCCAAAGGAAGGCTAAATAGACGTCATCCTCTGCTTTGGTTGAGCCGTTATCGATATCCAGTAGTCATGGCTTCCATTGTTCTTATCTACCAGCCAGTTGACGACTTGAATCGTCTGATTCACATTCAATATTGAAAATTAGTATATACCACACAAGTGAATAGTGCGCGCTCTGATTGGTCAACCTGGAGGTGATTAGTAAGTACTATTCATCTCCGAGCAGTCGGCGCGAGATTTTACAATTTCCGACCGCTTTTCGGTATATTGTCACACATAAAGTAATGTTTTGGTCCGCTAGTTATTTAACCTGTGTGGTATATACTTAAACAATTATTCACCTCAGTGTCACTATTCACCTCCACTTCGGTGAATAATTGTTAATAATTACTCTTAGATGCAAAACTACAAAAACGGCCCTATTTCCGGCGAAGAGACGAGTCCTCATACGCCTTTCCTGTTGTCTGTCGGTATCACCGATGGAATCATAGTCGCACACTCGAGAGAAAAGCCACCCACAGAACTCACGTGCGTGAGATGAGGATAAATGGGCCCTTGACAAGAAAGAGTGCGAGGTCCACTGAACAAACCGCTTTCAAAAAAACCTCATAGAAGGCGATGAGCTCATTCATGGCAGGATTTGTCTTGATGTCGAACATCCCTTCTTCATGTAGGCGGTGATTCAGGAGTACAAGGTGACAAGCTCTCGCGACTTGCGCAAACGGAGGACATACTAGCTGTATCTTCATGAAAAGAAGATTAGTACACCTCGTTGCACCTCAGTATCGTGCCTTGGATACTGACCCGTGACGTTCACAGAGGTCATGGCGGATGTCTACAAGACTCGAGCACTTCTTGATTAACGTGGTGGAGTCAGCCTTTCTCGTCACTGTCATCGTCTCGATCATGAAATTCTAACGTTCTTGCCTCCGGTTTATCAACGTTAATAGATTCTAATATTGTAGCATCTGGTTCTTCAACCACGACAGTTTCAAGTCTTCTTTCATCTTCACATGAACTGCTCGATTCCTTGTCTGATTCTCCACCTGTAGAGAAATGGGAGGGTGTAGACAACAAAAACGACCACGAACCAGGAGAGGCTGTCATAAATCTGCTGACAGTTACATCATCGTTGAAGGATGGTCTAGTTGAAGACCTGGCAGGAACATGTTCCAAGCGTTCTGTTGTTGGAATTGAGGGAGCTGCACCACTGACACATTTTTCTGGTACGAAGTCTACGTCGTTAGCTTCTTCCTCTTCGCCTCGTAAGAATTGGGGTGATGTGGATAGCAAAAACGACCAAGAACCAGGCAATGCTGTCCTAAGTCTGCTGAGAGGAACATCTTCGATTATAGAGGAAGGCACTTGCTCTGGTCTTGATATAAAGTCTACGTCGTTAACTTCTTCCTCTTCACCTCGTAAGCATTGGGGCGGTGTGGATAGCACAAACGACCAAGAACCAGGAAATGCTGCCCCAAGTCTTCTGAGAGGAACATCTTCGATTATAGAGGAAGGCACTTGCTCTGGTCTTGATATAAAGTCTACGTCGTTAACTTCTTCCTCTTCACCTCGTAAGCATTGGGGCGGTGTGGATAGCAAAAACGACCAAGAACCAGAAAATGCTGTCCTAAGTCTGCTGAGAGGAACATCTTCGATGACAGAGGAGCGTCCTTGTTCTTGTCTTGAGTCTAAAATATGGCAACGTAATTCATCTTTAGGTAAGTGTACTGCAGATTGGCTATGATAGTTTTCAACATCAAAAATACAGTGCAGTTATTAAAAGCGCCGTAGTAATTAAAACTAAAAGAGTACATTATTCTTAAACTAACTGGTAACTCGGTTTCCAGAATCTCAGATCTCTGTTTAGAAGGCTGGAAAATAGAGGAGATCTCACCTTCCGTTTCTTCAAGATACAGGTTCACATGGGATTCTGTATGCAACTGAGCTTGGTTGAAAATCAGGTCGTTTTCTGCTGTGGCCTCTGTAGATTCAACAAGCTCACACGAAGCTGTAGCCCCAAAGCGTGATGAGAGACTCTCAGCGGAAGTTATAACTTGGTTGAAACTCAGCTCGTTTTCTGCTGACGCTTCTGTAGATTCAACGCGTGAACTCGAAACTCTAGACTTAGTTCGTGATGAAACAATCTCAGCGGAAGGTGTTTGTTCCACAATCTGGTTGTAACTCAGTTCCTTCTCCGCTGTCACTCCTGCAGGTTGAACACGTGGAACCGAAGCTGCGAGCTCGTTGTGTGATGTACGACTCTCAGCAGAGGGTATTCCCTCAAAGTCTTGGCGTGATGAGGACTGCACCACATGATATTGCGAGGTTTCGCTTCTGCAAGATGAACTACTGGAGCTGTGTAACGGAGAAAGTTGTGCAGATAGAGGCAAAAACGCCATTTCTATATTTTCCAAGCTAGCTTGAGAGGATGAATCCCTTACAACTTGATAAATTTCAGACCGCGCCTTCCTGTCTCTTTCATCTACGGCGTTAGTATGTGGCTCACTATCAGATGTCATTTCACCAGTACTTGTAATGGACAATCCTTTTTTATTGCTTCTTTGATTCTGTGCCATCCTTCTCTTTCTCCTGTCATAAACGAACAAAAACAACAGTAGCATCACTAAGAAAAGGACTTTCAATGTATTGCTCGAATAATTTCCCCTTTTACAGTTCAGTAAAGTAGACCTTATTCAAAAATGGAGGCCAATTTATTATTCTTTTGTTTGCATGTTAATTAGCCCTCTTTGCCCCGTCAACATATACAAAATACAAAAGAATTTTGAAGTGAAAATGAGGCAAAGAGGGCTAATTAACATGCAAACAAAATAATAACAAATTTGTCGCCAGTTTGGAATAGCGTGTACACGGTTCGAGTGTGTAAGTCATATCAAGGCATTTCGAACAATTGGTTTTGTTTTGTTTCTTTAAATAAAACACACTATTTGTACAATATAGTACATATGACCGCCGACTGGTTAATTGGCTCAGTTGATAGAGCACCGGACTGCTGAGCAGGAAGTCTCGGGTTCAAACCTCGACCGGACCTGGGGCCGTTTTTCGAAGCTTCCGGTAATTACCGGGCGCGTTAAGCTGTTTTCTTTTCCATTCCAGATGGGAGTTTCAAAAGTTTTGAAAATTATACAGTAAAGTTATCAGCTAAAGAAACAAAATGGACTTCATTACAGGTCAGAACACGCCATCGTTTTCTTGAAATTAGATTTCAAAATATGGTTTCGGGCCCGTTAAGTTACCGGGACTTTCGAGAAACGGGACCCCGTAACGAGGGACTTAAAATAACTAGTAAGATCATGCGGACTGTGTGCTCAGCATCTGCTTCAGTTCAGATGATCCCGTCATTGGGCAGTGACGTTAAGCCGTTGGCTACTTCACCTCCACACATCTCAGGTTTAGGTGGAGGCTGGACGATGGGCTGGCCACCTGTCCCAAAGAGCCATTAGTGGTCACAGAAACCTCTCAGGAGGCCTTATGCGCCACTTTGTGCAGAAGAATAATGATGATGGTGATAGTACATTTGATAAAGATCGATTTAGAAAAACATTTCAAAAGGAAAATTAACGATAAAAACGTTACATGACTATACAGAAATAGGTGTGTATGTGAATGACAAGGATGCGAATAATGAAATAATATTACGAGAGTCCAGTGTTCACACAAAGGGTTTCGCGCGAATAGAGTCACTTGAGCTTCGGTCTTTTCTTCTTAATCAAGAGCATTTCAAAATTAAGCACTCCAGTTTGCTCCGGCATTTCTTAAGAATTTTGCAATTCTCACGCAGATTCGACGGCCTTAAATTATGCTCGTCCTCGAAGTGTTTCCCGATTACGGAATGATATATACTCTCGTAATATTAGAGAGATTAAGCATGACGTTACGTCAAACGGCAAACGGCAAAAATGAAACTTTTGCCGTCTGTCTTCAGCTGTCTGTACATGAGAGTGAAAATATTTTTGTTTGCGTGAATAGATAATTATTTGTAATAGTTTTTGGGACAGTACGTAGTTTTTGATAGTTTTTAGATCTGTGACATTTGTATTTCTTATTTTAGATTTTAATACTTTTTATTTTTTATGGAGGACCTCCCTGAAAACCACGTATTTGCGTGACGGGTGCTTCCTCCTTAAAGATTGTTTTATTATTTTATTTATTATTTATTAATAATAACGCACGCTATGATTGGTTGGAGCGAGTGCATTATTTCTCAACTTATTAGTTATTAGTCAACACACTGTGACAATGTCCAAATATGGTCATAGCGCGATCAGTATTCGTCGTATATACTCAATAGATATCCTGCGATATACCGCGTAATTTTGTGTCGCGGAGAAAAATGGCGACTTTTCCAGCTTTTTTTTGTTTTGCAAGTAACTAAGAAAATTGCGCTTTGTCATTAGAAATGTCTCACCTTATTTTGGAGTATCCATTCCATTGGTAACCAATGTACGACGAACAAGTTGTTTATTTCTTTTATAAAATGTCCCGGATATTTGCGCGAGAGTTTGTACCGGAAGTCAGTTGAAGAAATTTTACGACACTCTAACCCCTAAACTTTGCTTTTATATTCAAAATAATCTCAAATAACTGATTGAATCGCATACTGTATTTTTGTTTTTTACGTTATTTTCTTCTTAACATGTCCAGAGATTTGCGCGCCAACTTGTGATGTAGCCTGCGGGCGTACCCGCGTGCATTATAATTCTACAATACATGCGCATGACGTATGTACGTTGTGTTTCAATTTTATGCTTGATTTCAATTTTTCTCCCTTTGTTTTTAACTAATTATCATACATTATCATACCCCAAAAGGGGCAAAAATTTCAACCAAGGATAAAGTTTAACCACATGTATGTTGAGATATAATGCACTCGATTCGACCAATCATAGCGCGCTTAATTCTTTGAACATTAATAATAATAATAATAATAATAATAATAATAATAATAATAATAATAATAATAATAATAATAATGACTATCACTATCTATCACAGAATAGATAGCGAGTAGCGTACGCTAGTAGATTTATACTAAAAACTGTTATAAAGCATTTCAGGCAAGTCACATGTTTTAGTGCTTTATAACAGAACAAAGTAACGTAAAGGCTTTTTCTTCGTTAGTTAAATAAATTGAAGCTCTAATGCCATCGTAAATATACCCACCACGTGTATAGACCAAAGCCAACAAAACCAGCAATGACAAGAAAGCTGCTCACACTAACTCCAGACACTAGAGCAACAGAGCTCTCTCTGCCAGCTGTAGGTACAACATCTGCGATAAAAAGTAGGAAGTCAGTTTTAAAGTCACGCAAAAACGGCCTTCTAAGTGCGCGTTACACCCTTCAATAGGGAGTTTAAGAAACGAGGACGCGACGGCAACGAAAACATCATTTCAAAATATAGCTTCTCATTATTGTAGCACTTTCGCGATTATTCCAATTTGTTTAACTCGTAAAATGTCGGCGAACTATCCAGAAACTGATTTCTACGAATGGCGTTAAAGTAAAGAAAAAGAAAGAAAAATTTGCCATCATGTGCTCACGTTCTCGCCAAAGAAATGTACCAAATGTAAAACGCACGTGCAGAGCGATTGTTTTTGGTCATTAAACCTATTGTTTTGTGACGTTCTCGGTGAAGTTCCCGTCCTCGTTTCTTAAACTCCCTAATGCTTCTTAGTTTCTTTTTCTTTTTTACTAATGTTCGAAGCTCATAGAGGCTATCCCATGAAAAATGTTGTCTTCAATATATAATTAACAGGACATAGGACAATGTCAGGAGCGGAGAGACTTCTCAAGACATTTTACTAGCACAAAGTTTGTTGTAGGGCATTGCCGCCGACCGGTTAGCTCAGTTGGAAGAGCACCGGACTAACGTGCGGGAGCCAAACCCCAACCGGACAAACACTCAGGGTAACTGAGAAAGTGCTGCCTTTGTAATGGCAACTGCAAACGGTTAAACTTTCTAGTCTTTACGAATAAAGACGATAAGCCGTTGGTCCCGTCTCACAGTACTTGCCGGTGTGGTGGTCTACCTCTACCAGCATGTGTTCGGCCTGATTGGATTAGCTTGAAGGGTCTCTGCGCGAATGAGACCACAATACATAAACAGTCAGAAGTAGGGCTACTTTTAAACTCAAATGAAATAATCTTTTGGTAATGGCATTGGCTTCATTAAAAATAGGCACGCAAACAGTTTCGACGTTTAACCAACTCTGATGAATACTTTCCACGCTCACCATAGAATGTCATTCGAACCAGAACAGTGTCTTGCAAAGCAACGTCTGTTTGCACTGTGTTTTTGGCTTCCACAACAAGCACAATTGAATCATCAGCTGTAACAGTCAACGGCGCCACAAGAAACAGTTCACCACTCGTTGAATTGATCCAGAATAGCTCCTTGTCATCTCCCTCTGTTATTGTGTAAACCATCATGGCATTTTGATCAACATCCTCATCCGTTGCCTGAAATTATACAGAGATGATAGCTGTAATTGAGGTGACCAAGACACACTTACCCTATCACGGTCAGAAGTCCTTCCTTGCTGTTGAAATAAAAGTGACAATACACCGACCCTATCAACCATTTCCCCAATTCGCTCGAATACGAGTCACAAAAGATCCAGTTCTGAGTTAATTCTTACTATGGCAAAATTACAACAGGCCATTGTTATAACAACGTCAAGTAAGACAGCACCACTTTGAAGGTTTAGGACTCGACGATGCATCAGTCAGCGCATTCCAGTAACGTAGTAGCGGGTTCATAAGAGGCAATGGCATGAAATAACGAGGCATAAAACCGACAAAACAGTTTTCTGGAACTTTGTTGTCTTCTGAAAACAAAAGTTACAGTGTTACAGCGATTCAACTTTTGCCCAGGCGCTTCTAAAACGAGTTATAAAATATCTATCGAACATCATCTTACATTAACTCTCAGGAGTAGACCAGGCTGTGTATACAGGCTAAGAGAGAGTGAATACTCATTTTGTATAAACACTGGAGGATTATCGTTGACATCTTCCACTAACACGTGCACTTCCACTTGGTAGCTCACAGGCTTCAAACTGCTTTGAACGGTTGCAACAACAGAAAACACGTGGCTATCATTCGTCTCGCGATCAAGTGGCACAGCTGTCTTGATTTCACCAGAAGTTTGGTTCAGTTGGAAACTGCAATACAATGCATGTTATTAAATAGAAGCTTTCACCTATAACGTGCTTTTATTAATCATTGGAGGCCTTTGCCGTTACGCTTGTCAGCAGACTGCAGTCCGGACGACGAAATTTGTTATATCCACCTTAAAGTGCCTATAACCCGAACATATGTTTTTCGCTCAATTAACTGTTTGTATGGAACTGAAAAGAATGCCGCAAAAATTTTTGAATTCGGTTGGTTAAAACCCAATTTTTTTTATGAATTTTTAAAGTGAGCGCCACTTGAGACACGACCAAGCCATTGTTCGCATCGCTTTGGTTTTAATACTGTATGGGATCAAGCGTTTTAAGGGTTTAGTATTTTGGGAAAAGAACTTTTGTTTGACGGAAAAAATGGGATTATCAAATCTATTCATAATGTCGTCCAGCGGTGCTAGCTTTTACTCTAGCTCGGATTCCGAGGCCGCAGAAACGGATGTCGAGTACAACTTAGAAGTCGACTGTTCATCAAATGCGAGCGAACAAGAAACCTCTGATGACGAGGAACCAGGAGATATCTTTGCCAATGAGCCGATAGCAAACGAGGAATGGCTAACACAGTATGAAGCAAAAAGGAAAACGGAGGAAGAACTTGAAATAAAATTGCAAAAGCGACTAATGGTGGTAGATAAATATCCTGGTTCCTTGCTTTTTCTTCGACGTTTTTGCTCGGGTTCGACTCGCGAGCGGACACAAGCGGACCAGCGCGTCTTTCTTTCCTCTGAATAAAATGAGACACGGAGAGATATTTTAGAGGAATGCACTCTTGAAAACCAGCAAAATTTTACAAATACAAAGTGAGTGAAAGACGTGAAAGAAACGTGCCGAGTATTTCGTGGGCTCCCTGATTAAACACGCTTTGATTTGGACAAAATCGACCCAGTTTGTTCTTCTCTTGCGTTTCTGCGGATCAACCACTTCAAAAGTGTACAGTGATATACCCTTAACCTTGTTTGGCCCGTTGCTACATTCGAAAACAACACATTTATCTGACATTTTCGTCCTTGAACCGAAGCAATATCAGTTCCGAACAAGAAAGCGATCAATGGCCTGGAATATTCCCAGACCCTTACCAATGATTCTAAGGCTCGGTCGTGTTTTCAAAAAGGACTATTTTCCCGCTCTTTAAAAAATTATAAAAAATCGCGGTTTTAACCAACAGCAAAAATTTTTGCGGTATGTTTCTCAGGTATATACAAGTGGGAGAATCTAAGCCAAAAAAAATTGGGGGGTTATAGGCACTTTAACGAAATTGCTCATTTAAAAACGGACTTTCCTTCGCAAAACCTACCGCATGAACAAAACGATTTTCACACACCGTGTAGCATGGACATTTTGCGGGTTTTAATGGACGATCCACAAAAATAAATCCACGCAGGAAAAAACATTCCACAGAACATTGATTTTGAATAGAACACAGGAACCCGAGCTTAGATGAATAGTATTTATCACAAACAAAACTACATGGTACACGGTACGTGAATACCGTACACGTGAACATACATCATTCAGTGAGCTGACTCTCAGCACCGATTCCACAAGTAATAAAAGTCGAAAATATTGTTTCCTTCCTCGCAAAAATTAGTTCCCAGTAGAAATTTCAGTCATCTTGAACCGCAGAAATTTGTTGCCGAAAAACACAAAAAATCGCCAATCGGCAAAATAGAATGCACATGTCATCGGCTTTCCCTTGGGGTCCACCCTCGGGGCCAACCAGGGAGATATGTGGGGAGGATGTAAGGAGATGGATGGGATTCTTTGCCCGAGGGTAGGGGGAAATCTCGCCATTGTTTCACGATCAAAGATTAGGGGCGGGGGAATTCACGAGTTTGTAAAGGATGTCAGGGGGATTTTCTGCTGAGAGGCATCTCTCATCTCTTTGTCTTGCAAGATTCCTGAGACCCCCGGGAAAAATTCCTCAAGTTGTATGACTGATTTTATAATCCCCCTAGTTGGCCTGGGGTCGACCCCACGGGGAAGCCGATGACATGTGATTAACTCGATGGCATGTACATAAACGTTTTCATGCTATACGTTAGCATAGAACCCAAGCTTTTACTTCGTGTACCGGACACAAATGACTTAAAACAAAAGAACAAAACATGAAAAGATACCTAATTAGAATTTTTAACCCCTAAGGCGTTGACAGTTACGTCACTGAAGTAAGAGCCCATAACCCAAATATCGGATAAGAGGTGCAATATGCTAAGCCAATGAGAAGGCGAGGATTCAAGGGTACAAAACTTACAAACTCGCGTCTTGTTGCTTCCCAAAGGAGTACACCACTTTTATTTCCAGTCCTTCATGATGGATAATAGCCTGGTAGAAAAGGAATAGTTACAACACGATACAGTCGAAAGCATACTTCAAAAGGTAACTCCATCGTAAAATACGGAGTGAGTATTGAGGCAGAACACAGACAGTTGTCAGAATTTTACACGATTAAAGGAGCTACGTCACGGTGTTTGGATTTTGAAAAGTTTAGCGTCAATTTTTCAAAAAGGTCATCTGTAATCCGTTTTAATCTTCTCCATCCTTCACCATTCTCGCCATATTTGCATTTATTCTTGTCTCTCTGGTGCTTATCTTCCCTGAAAAATTGTTATTTCACTGTTTCCATTATTTAAATGCATTTTTTTATGTCTCTAATAATGACCCATAATATGGTGACCGAGCTCCCTTAAGAATCGCCGGGTAAGCAGAGGTCTTTCCACTGTTTCCAGTGTGCCTCTTTTATCTTAGTTATTTCGTTTCTGCCAGGTGTCAAATACGTTACACGTCTCTTTTTTTTCGCACATCACAAAACCTCATTACACCCAAAACCGTTTTTGTTTTTACAAATCTGGGCAACAGGCACGTGTTTGCTTTGTCTTTCCGTTTGTTCTGTTGAATATTGTGTTGCTAAAGAAAATCTTCAAGAGTTTTCTTGAGACCATTCACAGCACTGGCAAAATTTGCTTCAGTTTTGCAATCCATGATACCAATACGACACTGTTGGTACGTTTTCATATCACAACCACTGCTAGCAACTCATTGTACACAGTGTAGAGATGCAAAAGCAAAATGAATGCAGATACCTTGACAAGGCCGACACTAAGGCCTTGTTTTCCTTCCTTTACACTAAACATGTACCCATTTGGTTGTTCAAACGTTATGTTGAGGGCGATTTTGTCCCCTGTTACATTCACCGTCACCAATGCTACATCTAATTGCAGAATGCCTGACGCGTTGGATGCGGCTGCAATCTGTTACATATAAGAACATATGTAATGAGTTAAGCTAAAGAAAAATCTAGGGAGGGAAGGGATGGATGGGCGGATGCCTTTATTTGGATGTATGAAGGACGCAGGCTTTGTCATCAAGTCATTTTTACAAGCACTATGATTATGAAAGCTTCGCGAATTGCCTTTCTTAAAAGCTATAAATATGCAAGCATTTTTGTCAGTGGGGTTGCGTTATGCGAAACATTAAGTATGTTAAATATGTTTATTTCCATATCATGAAATTACGAAGGACCTCCAATATGGAGAAATCGCTCGATTTGCAGAACCTCCGGGCTTCTTACTCTGAGGTGAACGAGTCAAGGTGACCGAATTAACGTTACTACAAAATGACGCGATCACCAGAACTGGGGCCTGAATGTTGAGTACACAACTAGCCTGGTTTTTCCAGTTGTTTTAAAATCTCGGTTTGTGGTCCTGTCCGGGTTTGAATTCACAACCTTAGGCTCTGCCTCATGTTCGTTACACTTACTAAAATGAATTAACCAGGGTTAGGTCAAGGAAACGCTAGCCCAATACTCACTTTCCCACGTTGATGCAGGGGTGACATTAAAACAGCTCACAAAAACCATTTACTTTATTTCATTATTTGGCACAAACACTATAGACCTAATACTCTCCTCTCCTACACACCGAGGCTGCACACAGTTGTTACTTCGTTTAGACATTTTTCAGTTCCCAACGTCTCATAATTCGCCACCATATAAATTCTTGGCCGCCCTGACTAACCTGGGGAGCTTACCATTAGCTAGATTTGGCTGCCTATACAACTCAGATTGGAAAAAATCTGCATCAGTTTGTGCAAACTAGTTATGTTCTCAGTTGTAATAGCGGTTTGCATTAATTGACTATTCGTCGTGTTGAAGTCCAGGATCAAAACTTTCTCAGTTTCGCTATTTGCAACTGTTAAACTAAAGCCTAGCTTCCATATAATCGCAAACGATCGCTGGAACTAAAAAAGTGGCGTGATGACGACCGTTCTATAATCATTCATCAAGACCAATAAATATGAGAAGTGAGATGGAGATTTTTTCAAAGATGAAATTATTCAATATTCTCACGCGCATTCTCGAAAAACAAATTCGAATAAAATTGTTTCTTACGTTGGTCCGAGTCAACATTTATTTAGAGTTTGTAGTTTGAAGTATCCAACTAAAAACCGAGAAAAATAAAGTACAAATAAATAGCGCTTTATACTATTACTAAAAATAGATTTTGTTACGTGATAACCTATGAGACCCCCCGCACAGACTCAGACAAACATTGCGACCAGCTTAAAGGAAATGTATGAGCGAGAGCTGTAAAATTGAAACAAAACGACGGAAAATTTCGTCAAAAAATGACTTAGCGTTCTAAAAGGAAGCGGCATGGTTGGTACCAAACACTGTTGTTGGGGTGAGTGTAAGACAGACTCAAGATATGCAGATAAATGGCCAAAATCACTCAAAGAGTTAGAGGAATCGGGGAAGAAAGTATTCATTCCCTTCCCAAAACCTTCGTGAGACATGGCAAAATGCAAGCGTTGGCTAGTGGCTTGTTCGCGTGAATTTTTTACGGAGAAAAACATAACAAGAAACACTTATATTTGTGCTCTTCACTGGCCCGGCGAAAAAGGTCCAACAGCCGAATTTCCCGATCCACTGAAGGCAAATCTAAGACCAGCGCAAGTAAGTCGAGCACAGTCCTGCTCCTAAGAGAAAAGCACCGAAAGAAAGAGAAAATCCAGCGTCAAAGAAACAGAAATTATTCAATGACAACTACGAGGAACAATTATTTAACGATATTACAGTTTCTGATGATCATGATCAGGAGTCACAAGAAGTTGAACCGACAGTCGACTAAAGCAGTTTTATTGATGAAGAATGTGTTGATGAGGAATGTGCCGTGATCGATACATACACTTACGTTAACCCTTCAGAAAAGTTGGTTTCTGATCAAGGCTCTCAGACTATATATTCAAAATACGAGTTGTCTGCAAAGGTCGAAACTATGATTTTGAAAAACGACGTCTCTACAACGCAGTTACAGGGTCCTAAAATAGTGAGTACTTTATCCTACGAAAATATCGTGCAAGATGTAGCTCTCATGAAACACTTCACCGGCCTCAGGCCTTCCCAGTTTGAAGTTTTGCATGATTTTCTTGACGATGTTTACCCTTTGGAGACAATCAACTACTGTATCCTTGAACATGGTCAAGGATACAAAATAAAACGGCTACAACATGACTACAACGACCTAAAGACGAAGCCCGGCAAGGATCACAAGAGGCATGAAGAACGGCACCACTGTTCACAGACAAAAAAAACAACAACATTGTGCGGCAACTCTGCTCTCATCGACGGCCAAACGTGAGCCCTCACTAAATAATGATCGCCGTTTACCGTGTCCATCATATCGTGAACAAAGCCCGAATCCACGTACTTTCTTCCATTTTTCAAAGGTTTATCCGTCATGTGCCCCAGCCCATCTTCGATGTCTTCAGGATGATCGGCAACATTTTGGATTGATTCTAGCGCGTAGTAATGCACGTGCCCATAGTTGAGGAGCGAAGGAATGTTTTGAGACGGAAAAACACGCCAGCCAGTCGACGGAATACACGGAACGGATATCGATCCAGAATTTGTCTTTACATCAGAATTTTCTTGAAGAACTTTGGCAGCAAACCATTTTCCATGATCGATTGCCGGATCAAGGGTGTGATAATTCCCGCTCTTCACACAGTCTCTCACTCGCTGTACAAGATCTTCTCGTTTACCACTTAATTTTAAGCCCCTGCATTTCAACCACCGTTTTAGCTGGTCTACAGTGTAATCTTCTGGTTCTCTTTCAAATTTGGAGCCAGGAACGCCGTCCTCTTCGGTCAGAACTGTAAGGGAATGAAGCGAACTACTCGCCATTTCCCTTGCAGCTCTCAAAGAAGTGGGGAACTGTGGTGCTGCGTCGGTGGGGGAGTGAAACACGAAAATTTGGTTTATCAACGGGTGGAGTTTGTTTGTCTGAGTCACGCGGGGGGTCTAAAATTTTTATGACGTCATTAGTATAAAGCGCTATTGTTGAAAGGCGTCACTAAATGGCAAACGCCCTTCCGAAAGAGAATGGAAAGGGCTGGGTAAGCACGGGATTATTGCAAGACTAACCTTTAAGATGTGAACGCCCACGTCCAACCCAGTCACATGTCGTCCGGTTCTCAGTACACCATGGAAATCAACAAAGAACAGCCTCGAAGGGTGGTTCACAATGTGAAAGGTCATGTTTGACTGATTAAAAAAAAAAACAGGCTGAGAAATGATACATTATGAAACAACGAGCTGCGTGGCCGGCGTGGGATGGGAAGATTCCGGTGGCCACGCACTGGGCTATGAACGAACAATCACAGCTAATACTGGCCCAGCTGCCAAGCACAATACCAGCTGTCCAGTGGGCTCAGTTGGTAGAGCACAGGCCTGCTGAGCGGGATCGCGGATTCAAATTTTCTCAGCCCGTCCACAAACCAGGGTCTTGATCATGCTGGCTGTGTGTTCAACATCTGCTTCAGTTCAGATGATCGCGTCATTGGGGAGTGACGTTAAGCCTTTGGCCTTGTCTCCTTCACCTCTGCACGTGAAACGGGAAGGGGACGTAAAACGAACCCACACACTGATCGAAACGAGTAGGGAACATATTTCCCAGTGCTGTGGTCTGACCTGACACACATCCCATTTACGATTTTACACATCCTAGGGTTGGGTGGAGACTGGGCACTGGGCTGACCACCTGTCCCAAGAGCCACTGCTGGCGGAGGAATAATAATAGAGAGCTTAAGCAACGACGACGGCAACGGCAAAGGCAGCGAAAACGTCACTTCAAAATCGAACTTCTCGCTTTTGTAATTCTCTCGCGATCATTCCAATTTGTCTAACTTGGAAAACACTGGCGAATTCGCCAGGAGCTAAATTACTACGAACGGCGTCAAAGTCAGGTAAAAGAAAGAAAATTTGCCGACAAGGGCTCACGTTGTTGAGAAAACATAAAACTTGGTCATTTCACGTTGTTGTTTTGCTGAAGACGGCAAAGAAATGTACCAAAATGTAAAACGCACGTGCAGTTCGATTGCATTACTATTGTTTTATGACGTTCTCGTTACCGCTCCCGTCCTTGTTGCTTAAGCTCCCTAATGATGAACCCACGATACCTTGACGGGACACCGTAAAGAAACTAATATCTTATCCTTCAATGTTGTTGTTAATATCCAGTAAATGTTAACGTCAGGTCAAACTACATTGTAACATCCGAGAACACATGAGGGTTGCAGATGACATGAGAGCAACATTTTGTAAATGAAGCTAACCTGCCCTCTTCCATTACATGGGTATAGGAAAAACAAACAAAACCAAAACAAACCAAAACAGTAGAAATAAAAGCAACTAAACAAATGACTTTAAAATATTTCTGGTCGGACTAGAGCTGATCGAGAGCATTGCAAATGTGGGACAACGAAATAACTCACTTTATTCCCAGGTGTCAGTGAGAGCTGCAGCAAAGTGTAACCCACTGGAGTGTTTTGATTGATGTCCAGTTTGTAAATATGCTGAGAGAACAAAGTTCCATTTCGAGAAATAGTAAGAGCTCCTGAATAAATAGAGTTATAGCATGTTTCGTGAATTGTAGGATCACTAAGGTTCCCAATACAGTAAGTCACGCAGTACTGTGAAAATAAAAGGAAAAGAAACAAAGCAATAATTGTATTAAAATGAATTCAGTGCATTAATTCAGCTTAAAAGGGGCCAAACAAAACGTAAAAGTAGTCCTTACCAAAGTTTCCACCAGAGATTTGTTTTGTTTGTTAACTGCCATCAGAAATGTGCCACTGAAAGATGAGTTTGTCTGCAAGAGGGAGGAAGTAAACCGTAACACAAAAATCATCACAATCAAATTATTGAGGCCACTTGGTACCATTAATAAAAAGGGCGATCTTATGGCAATTTTATCTCAGGCCCCACCCAGATTACGGTGATACCAATAAATTGCATTGTGCTTCCCTGAAGCCCCACCTAAACGATCAAACATTTTCATCCAACTTCGTGTTGCAAGAACATATTTGAAATGGCTTTCTGTGTTTGATCTAGATCAAACATTTTCAGCCAACATTTCGCGTTACGAACAAATGTTTGATCGTTTAGCCACCCCAACCAAGAAAGCGTGCTGGCCAGGACGAGAATTGAAATCATTGCAAAACTAAGTTTTAGTTCATGCAGGATTCAATGTGAAAATACAATATTTCAACTCTATTCATAACTGCGATAATCAGTCACATATTTAGTCATAATCAAGTAGGCCTAGCCTTCTTCAACGTATTTTCATCAGTTTCCTTTCGGGAGGGGGAAGGGGTTCATGGCATTTCACTGAATCACTGCTGTGCCATATTAAACAAGAGCAATGCTAATATTCTATTGCTTGAAAAACAATTTCAAAGTTATTAGTGTCTCTGGCTCAAGGTAACATAGTAGTTATATACTATAAACTTTGCGGTGTGTATTGCTAAATAGAATGATAACCCCCTCTGTCGATTTCAAAAATTATCTTTATTTCGTATATATATTTATTTTTGATGTCGTAGTTACAATGAATGGCTGTGGGTAATTGCAAAATAATGAAATTTTCATGATCTACTCTTCTGTTTTGCTCTGTAGAATCATGTCCATCAAATTATTGTAGTTGTACATGTGGCTGCATTTGACATTATAACACAGAATCAACTATGCAAGAATTTCGAAAACATTGTGGGACACCAGAAAGTGAACTGCTTACTTGTGCTGGAAATGTGCATGGGTCAAATGAGGAGAGTAAGTATATCAGGTTTCTGGCCTAAGAGTGGAACACTGACATGTCTGCATTTCAAATGCATAGTTAATACCTCTCTGCAACTTTAATACAGTTACAGTTAAACTTGGTAATGTGAATGGGGTATTTCACCTAAATTAATCATCTATTCTATGAGACT
Organism: Pachyseris speciosa; assembly: GCA_016490735.1. NCBI lineage: Eukaryota > Metazoa > Cnidaria > Anthozoa > Scleractinia > Pachyseridae > Pachyseris > Pachyseris speciosa. Next base: position 2,369,245 of record JAEMWC010000011.1, on the reverse strand, counting down.
GACACAAAGTAGGAGAATATAGGGTCATTTAAATTCACATGTTATAACTGCCAGTCAGTGTCAGTCTGTTGTGGAGGAAATGATGTTTTATGCAAGGCAGATTTAACAAGAGCTACCTTAGTGACCATGAAAACATAAAAAATGTGATGTGATGTTCTGTGTACTCAAACAGCCCCATAATCACCAAACTCGTATCAGTCTCAAGCTCCCACTTAAGTTCCGGGGGTGGGGAATTCTTACCTGAGATATATTTATTGGTATCTTGTTGTATAACATTCCTGATTGGTTGTGAAGGGCAAAATATGGATTATAAGCAGGATGGTCTTGTACGTGTAAGATGCTCACATTGTTAAAGTGGGAATTCATTGAAGACCCTGAAACAATAAAAAGAAGAGTCATGGAACACAATCTAATGCTTAACACAATGTATATGGACTAGTCTGATAACAACCGTTTTGTGTTCCTCGTTTCACTGCTTTCTAGTTTTGTTTGTCTGTTTGTTTTTTATGTTGTTTTCATACATGATGTATTATCTTGTCCAGTTGGCCATGCAGAACTAGAAAAGCAACTGCTTTTGGTCTAGATCAGACGGTCCATCAAAACTTTAATAGCATACATTTTTAACTGCAGTAGCTTTCCTATGAAGGTATAATTTAATTTTACTTTAACCAACTGCCTCGCTTAAGTGCCCCCATGGCTGGCAAATCCCCGCAACCCAGCCATGAGCCCCCATTCCAGGCATCCATCACACTGATGAAACAGTGGAAGGAAGAAAAAATAAGGGATGGGAGGGAGGGGGGAAGACTCTAAATGAACCGCTCTACAGACCACTGCACAAATGCTCGACGAAGAACTTGCAGATCGTAGCGGTGTACAAAGCTACCACGTACCACGTGAGCCTGCACTTAAGGGATTGTCTGCTGGATTCCCGCTGAGCTCGCGGGCCGCTTGACCGCTAAGCTTGAGGACTGCTTAACCGCTTAACTTGTGGACTGCTAAGCTTGAGAACTGCTTAACTGCTAAGCTTGTGAACCGCTTGACCGCTAAGCTTGTGAACCGCTTAACCGCTAAGCTTCTGGACTGCTTGACCACTAAACTTGTGAACCGCTAGACTGCTAACCTTATGAACCGCTTGACCGCTAAGTTTGTGGATAAATATCTCCCACAGAGTGTGAACTGCACACACCAGAACAGTCCACAAGCAATAAATGAGCTTGTGAGAACATTTCCACTTTATTCATTTTTGTAAAAATGTTCTAAACCAATTATATTTATTTTGGTTAAAAAAGGAAACAGAGGTTTAAACAAACCTCTTTCATACCACCATATTAGTGGATTAAGTTAATCCAGTCAAGTATGCCATCATGTGTCAAACTGCAAGTACAGTTTTCATACAAATTACTGGTACTAAAAATTCTCAAATATGGTATCAGACACTAAAATCCTTTCAGTAATACCCTCCCTCCCCCCCAAAAAGTTCTTTGCAGACATTCAAGACCAAAAAAAAAGCAGCATATTGCACTTCCATTTTCCTCTTTTTCACCCCAAGAGTACTTAATCAGCAGCACTCGGTTTCTACATTAACATAACAGGCTTCAAAACATGTTCTGTTTGCAGCAAATGTCGTCATTGGATTTCACCCATTACTGTCTGTGCAATTAATCAATGGAAAAACCTTCTGCTTTCATCCAACATTTTCCTGTAGGATATGCCAAATTTCCTTGGCCTGAATACATTTTTCATTGGAACTTTTGCTTCTTGGCAAATGTCTGCAGATTTCAAAAAGTGGTTCACAGCACATCGGTGCATTTTTGAATGGAACATTAACATCTCATAACATTTCCCCACACAACACTGGTGAAGTTGAAGTATCTGTAGTATAAATATGGGGGTTTTGTGTGGGCTCACTTCTCTTGCTATTAATAAATTTATCAAAAGATTCACACACAGCACAATCAGTTATCTAAAAAGGATCATTTGCTTGCTTTCCTTGACAATTGCAAACACACACACACACGATATAGACTCATGTTAGCAAATTGAACTTCAGAACATACTCAAAATAAAATTGTGTCCATTGCCTTTGATCAAAATCACATACTTCATATTCATAAAACTTGTACTCAATCGTATGCTTGCAACAGCAAAAAAATTAAGATTTACTTTTCTTAGGAAAGCAATCATGTAACATTTTTGTTTTTCCCAGTAGGGATACCTGTTTCAAGAATTTAAAGATATAATTTGAGGAAGTACCGGTATGGTCACTCTGGTGTCCAAGAGCATTTGAACCAGTCCAAAGTAAATCTTAGCTTGAAAATAACTTACAAATATTCCAGTGTTTATAGCCAAAAGACATAATTTGTTTTACTAACTATAAATCTAGTGTTTGATTTAACAACAGCTAGATATGTAACTCTAGTAACGTTTTTCTGTAGCCAAATAAATACATAATAAATAAATAAACATAATATAGAGATGACAAAATAAAACACCAAGAACAACATGAAAACAAACACAACAGCTTCAGTTACTTAATCAACCCTACTTTGTTTTCTTTCTTATCACAGGTCTCAACTCTTTCAGTTTTGAAGTAGTGAAAGGACTTAACAGAGTTAACTATTCACTCAGCAATCATTTGGCAACACTGCTACTAAAACAAGTTATTGTGAGTCACCATATCCTATTTTACATTTTAATTAGTAAAAGATATTCAGCAGACTCTCAAAAGCACTATGTATACATCAATTAAAAAACAGCCTTTTGGATGACAATGAAAAAGAAACACCAACTTAAAGCCTTTTGGAAAGAATGTGAAGATAATGTTAGGATAATTTGATGAATTTGAACTGGTTGAACTAGTTTTGACTACTATGATTACTCTAAGTCATTTACCAAAATCAGGTTGAAATAAAAAAATAACAGTTCATTTTGACGTTGTGAGCATTCCACTTTCCAGAACCACTTGGTTGTATGGCCAAGATCAAAGACCAACTGAAAAGGCATGTTTTGCTACGTTACAGGCGACGGATTAATTTGCTACTTACAGTTATTGCAGATCTGTTATTCTTTACCTACTTCTCACATGGAAACGAAACTAAATATTGAATGAGCTATTTTAGACCAGGAAATACAAAATCTAAGATTAGCAAGTTGAGCTCCAAGCAGTCAAAGAATTAAGCTTACATCAAAACAAACTCGTGAGAACAAGCTTTTTGAAAACAGCATTAAGCTTAATTGCTGTTTACGTGTCTGGTTTTTACCATACAACAAACAAACCGTTCTAAGATCTCAGCAGTTAAATCGGGAATTTCACTTTGTTTTGGACTTATTTTCGTAATGACTTCACTAAAAGTTCTAACAATAATCAAGCAACGATCTGAACACTGTTTCAGTACGTTCCATTGAAATGCAACGTACCCAACTCTAAAAGTAAGTCCTTAAGCTTAAGCTTAATTAATTTTCAGAGTCATGGAGACGGATTAAGCTTAAGCTTATGATGCCAGTTCGTCAGAACTGCCAGAAAGCGGCCGAACAAATGTCGACAAAGCTCATCGCTGCCAGGTAATAAAAAGACGTCTTTTGTGTTGTAGCAAATGACGGCCTTTACCAATCACAACAATGAAAAGCGGTTTGGTGTAAGGCTTAAACTCACCTTCTTGAAGTGACCGAGAAACGACGAGTTCGTGATTTTCAATTGGAATATCACTTGGATCAGCCGGTAAACCTAAAACAGCAATAATTTAAAAGAAAAAACACCAAGCTTAACAGTCTTCAAATGGACTTCAAAATGAATTATGACAAAACATAAAGCTTAAACCAAATAAGTAAGACGTCTTTCGTACTTATAGTAACACCTATCTTCCCAAACACATCACGTTCTGGTCAGGAGTAAAACTGGAGCTTACCTTGATAAAGAGTACAATTCAATTCCAACAGGAAAAGTGCAACAATTGCCGCAGGGCAGCTTAAAACCATATCGACATCACAGTACAAAAGGTATTTTGCCAAAGTATGTTTTCTTCACCACATTTTCTGTTACTCTAATTCAAACGTTTTCTTAACGTAATAGAGAGAGTTTTGAATAGCTCGCGTCAGTCTTACGCTAGGCGAAGCACGTGCAAGATACTACAAAATTCGACTGCTTTTCTGAAGGATTTCATGATATTTAACTCCCCAAAAAGCGTTCAGATGATGAGAGGTTGCCCCGTTTCAAATTTTTTGCTGAGATGTTTCTTTTCTTGAAACAAGTGAAACTGCAGGGACGTCGTCATGGTGACGAAAGCCGTGGTTTACTTCGGGTTTCGTCGGAGGGGTTTCGTTGGCTTACGATTACATATCGAGGAAAACTCGTGCACGTGAAAAACTACCCAACAGTACGTCAAAATGTAAAGCTTCTCCAGGGACGTATTCAGAACAGTTTGCTGCTTCCTTTTGTAATTGTACTTGCCGTAGGAATATGACTAATTTCTGATGAAGAAAAAAATTGCAACGAGCAACGAGAGCGCATTTTTTTAATGGATACAATAACGAAATGAAAAACATCACAAAACAAGACATTTCCTTTCGTTGCCAATATGCGAAAAATAGAATTTATTCGATTGGTTTACAAAAGATTCACAATGAATAAAATGAGTCCAAGGGACGCATAAATGCAGTTTAGGTCAGGAAAGCAATTAAGCCAATCATTTCTTGCTTCACTGGGGATACATGCCACAGTAAAAATTTATTAGTTATTTACAAGGTTTTTATTGGTATTAAAACATAGCTAGTGAATTCCCCCACCTCTCTCGAGACAGGCAAGCTAAAAAACGGCCACGAATGTCCTTCTGACATTCCAAAATAGAGATGTCTGACCACAAGACTGCTAATATCCAGCAGGGAACTATAACTCTGCGTTTATGTTTGGCGAGGATGCGCAGATTACGACTAAAAATTTCCGAGATCACTTAGACTTGTGCGATCGTTAGGATAACCAAATGAGTAACTATATAGTGTAAACTCGGGGTTTTGTTGGTTACGTAAGGGAGTTATAATTTTCGACAGACTGCCAAGCAGCACGCGCAAGGAAATTCTTCAACATACAAACCAAGACGTGTTAGTTGAGGCTGATAGTGGGCAAGGGTTGAAGTCCCCGACCGACAAACAATGTCGTCAGAAACTGAAAACGAGCAGTCGAACTTTTAAAACATATCCTGGCGACCGATCCATTCAACAAAGAATTGCGTCAATTTATCTCAAGAAATTTATTCGCATTAAGTTGGTTTGTAAATTCCCAGGCGGGCTGCTCAAAGAAACTATGCTCTCAAAAAGGCTGCTTCTCATAAGAATGCCAATGGCGATCTTCTGCAGTCATACGAAGAACGAATTATTGGATTGCTAACTTTCTTGTCCAGAGGGCCTATGATAGGTAAAGAAGATAAAATCGGTTGAAAGAAGTGAATGTATGGCATATGACTGTGAATTTCTACTCTTTTAACTTCCTCAGAGCCCAGTGGAGAAGTGTGCCAAAACAGGGCGTGGTTATTGGGTCAGCTAGAGTTGCTGCCGAAATTGGTGATTGGTACTTTTCCGCTGCTCAGATTGTGAATCATGGCGGCTATTTGTGCCTGGCGATCAAGTTCAGATTGTAGTTCCTTGATTGTTACTTCTCGCTTCTTTATCACGTCTTCATTTTGTCGACAGATGAGTTCAAGCGATGACAGCTGCAAGTACACGAACAAGAGGAAAGGGGTTATTTACTAACCTGTCCCATAAGAACAAGTAGGCATCATTACCCATGCTAACCTGGCCTTGATTCAAACGTGAATCTTTGATTAAAACTGGATTAAAACTCAACACAACTTGACAGTTGGAGTGCAGTGGAAGCATGACGGGTCTTATTAGAAACGACTCCCAGGAATTATCCCAACACAATGTTGGCATACTTCCGAAACAAGTAGACTGTTTTTTTTTTTTTTTTGGAGAGACTGTCGTGGCAGTTGCCGTTGACAACAAACGAGAATGTTTTGGGTCACGTGGCCTTACGCTGCTTCATAAAAAGTGATACACACGTCATAACATTCCTTTGCTCGCCGCGCTTCAACGCTTTGATCTTTCGAAACATGTTACAACTGAAAGTTTTTTATAATATTTCTTTTCCCGAAGGAGATAGGTGTGAAGTTATAACGACCGACGAAAATGGCGTTGCCAGCTTCAAGGAACCGATGCAAGTCTTGAGGAGGAACTGATAAACTGTTTACATTTTATAGCTGACGAAGAATTACGAACTCGGTACAAGGACGACGAAGATACTTTCGGCAACTTGCGCGTAGGAGATTCGCTTCACGATGCCTTCAAATGTGCACAAGCAGTTTCAGGTACAACATTCATGAGGCTAAAACTCAAAGTACAATGGCAACCAAGGCCAACTCCTGAAATGGTATCTTCCAAGCGGCGTGAAATTACTGAACGTACGCTTATCGAAAGCGACGGAGAATCGAGAAAACAACTGTTATTTTCGAAATGAATGGATCCGGCCGCGACTCGGTGTCGATCGACAACTTGCTTCTGTCCTCCAAAATACCCCGATCGATGCTGGATCACCAGATTCAGCGATAATGTCATCGATTATGCTGGGTCGGAGGCTTTTTCCTATACTTTTTCCCCAAATAACAGTTTATTCACGGAATAGCACGCCATTACTTCCAACGGGCCGGGCTTCAGAAGCTTAGGAATGTGATCACGTGGGCTTACTTATGTGATCACTTGCATATAATTCAAAGACATCTGACGGCAACCGAAAGTGTTCAACTTGATTGTGAGCTAGAACGCAAGAATGCCAGGAGCAGACGTACATGTATTTCGTCATACTTCCACGTGTAAGCAAATTTAATTTGAGATTTGTAATTAGTAGACGAAGAGCCACCTTGTGGAAGTACTACTAATAAATCGTTATTATTATAATTATTATTATTATTATTATTATTATTATTATTATTATTATTAAATGAGTGTGTCAGCTCACAGGCTCAGATCGAGCGAAACAACTCTTTTAACATGGGTCTTCGTGATTTACCGAGTTGTGAGATGTGAGTTACAAATGTGGGGGGCAACCCCATTTGAGACCCAACAAAACACTTTGATCCCTATTGAGCCAACCAGACGCCTAATGGCCTCCATCCCACTCTACACCTGGTTCCCCTTACCTTATGCGCTAACTCCTTTCGTTCTTTGTCAGCTTTTGTCAAATCACTTTTCAGGGATTCGTTTTTATTTTGCAGTTCGTCGATGTTCTTTTCTCGCTGCCTCGTTTCTTCCTCCTGTTTCTGAAGTGTTTTACGGAGTTCTGAGACGAGAGCGAAAGACATCAGTAACGAGTAGTACTTGAAGCAAGAACTTAGCCCGCGAACACGTCTCTCTCAGTCTCAGCCATTATGTAAAATGTCACGACAGACAAAATCTATGAATGTAGAACTATACCTTGATATTTGCTGTCCTTTTCCTTCAGTTGCTGTACAACCTTTTTTCGCTCTGTTTCGAGTTCTTGGAGCTGTTTAGTTGTGCTGATGAGTTAAGCAAATAAGGATTATGAGCGTCAATTAATTCAATTCTTTATTTATTTACATTATCAAGGGCATTTAAATACAGTTTATGAGGTAAAGAAATGACAATGGGTCGCAAGTGTATCAAATGAGAGAGACAAAGTAGACACGTAATGGTAATAGGACTGAGTGGAGTCCAATTCGGTCTGTAATCACACGAGTGAGCGGGAGTCCGATTTGTTTATCACGAGTATGACTACAGACCGAATTGGACGACACGAAGTCTTTTTTCCAATTAATCATAAAAATTACAATTTTCGAGAAAAGAAGAGCCAAGTTATAAAAGGAAGGGAATTTTGCATTAAAAGACTGACAAAGGAAGCGTAAATTGTTTAATGTCGCTCTGAAATTGACTATAATCAAAATGTATGGTGATTGAAACCAAAATTGTGATTGGCTGATTTAAACTACAACTTTGAATGTGATTGGTTGATTTAAAACACTTCTTTGAATGTGATTGGCTTATTGGACTGTCCGATAACAAACTGTCCAAACTGTTCGATAACAACTTGGCAAGTGAATTAGTGGAAAATAGGATTTTTTTAAACCAATCACAATCGAGGAAATTGTATTTTATATGATTAACGGTATTGCAAATGCTGGCCAGTGTCTATTACGGTTTACCAGTCATGTTGACTCTTCAGGTTGTCGTTATGTCGCCTCAGCATCTCATTCAAGTCTGATAGAGCTTTGTGCTCGTCTTGTGCCGCCATGAGACTGCGCTGACTAGTTTCTAGTCTGCAAAAAGCGAAACAAGTTTCAGAAAAATTGACTATCTGAAGAAATGCAAACTGCTGTCTTTTCTCTAGCAAATTCAAAGACAGTTCAAGGAAACTCACTCTCACTTGCAAGCATGTCCGCCAGCTTGGTATGCCACAAGTTCGTACAATAATACTGGGACTAAGGTATCCTTCCGTTTTGGTAGGGATGGTAGAATATCGACTATAAAAAATAACTTTACTCCCCCCCTCCCCCCCTTCTTTAGCAATTTCATTTTTCTCGAATGACCCAACCGGCAGCAAAAGAAACTAAATGAGGTTACAGTGCAAATCAAATCAAAGGCCTCACTTCTGTTTGTTTCTTTTCCGAGGAATGTTTCCTCCTCCCTTTCCCCCCACCCAAAGCCATTTTTCATCCCTCCCTCCACTACATATCACCAACTCACCTCATCTCGCAGATCGCACGTTGGTGAAGACTATATAATTAGCAGGACTGACCTTTGTGACTGCTCAGCGAACGCAATCTTTAGCTGCTCGTGTTCCTCTTCAACAACCTTCAGGTTTTCGTTGTATCTTAGCATGACCTCCATCTGAATTCAAACATTAGCAGAACAAAATAGAAGCTACTGTCAAATGATGATAATGGAGGATAACAACTTAATTCCTCAGCCACACTAATAAACCTACCTCTTTTGTTGCTGCCTTCTGAGCTTGAAGCAGTTCATTTATCTATGAAAAAAGAAAAACCAAACATCAAACGAGTGTCTCTAACCGACCATACTCCCCAGCGGGTGTAGAACTGAGATTAGAACTGAGATTAGGCTGATTTAGCAACTGACAAGGTGACGTCTGTGACGACGGCTCGCGCAGATACTTGACCGATGGCACAGCGGCAAATTGAGTACCGGAAGTCGTGTTCAGTCCTTTCCGCGCGCTCAAATGACGTTCCCGTTCTGTTGCTAAATTAGGCTGATTTAGCAAAGACAACGGGGTCTTCTTGACAACGGCGCGCGCAGATCTAAAAACTGACTGGACCAATGGCAGAGCAGCAAATTGAGCACCGGAAGTCGTGTTCAGTCCTTTCTGCGCGCTCTCGCGTCCTCAAATGACGTTCCCGTTCTGTTGCTAAATTAGCCTATTAGGTTATTGGGGACCTTAAGCACCGGAAAAATCGACGACGCGAACGTCTTACCGGAAGTGGCGACTGTGGTGTCCAGGCTCTTTTGGCCATAAATTCCCGCCAATTCTCCCGTCCTCCAGTCGTCGCGGACGTCATTTTAGAGATTTTCCCGTCGCCAAGAAAACGCGAAAGATTGTGTTGTTATTGAAGGCTGGTGAGGTTCTTAAACTTGCTGAGAAGTCGTGTTCACTACAGGTTTCTTGTTTTTAAACATATAAGAAATATTTTGTCCAAAAGTTTGGATTTCCTTTTAATACAGCAGCCGTAATGAGCGAAGAGGTTCAGGAGGTTGACACGGTGTCCAATGTGCCTGGGTAAGTTTGTCTGATGATTAGTACGTGTTATTAAAGTTTACTTTATGGTTAAGCTTACTACTTTGATAGTTTTTAGCAATTCATTGCGTGGTGAATTGTACAGTTTATACGCGAGTCTCAGCTTTATTTTGGTAGATCAGTTAACTGTGTGGGTATGGTTTTAGAAAGAAGCAGCGAAGGTAAGCTTTTTCTAACAAACTGTTAGATGAAATGTACCAGATATTGTTATCACTAAATTTTATTTTCTCAGGCCACATTTGAAAATTTTGCCGCTTTCTGACCACCAACCGGACAACTTTAAGCTTTAATATGAGTAGGCTTTTGAATATAATTATCAGTTTCCTATAATGATAAACCATACTAACTATGGATAAACGTGACATCAATATTTCCAATTTCTTTGCAGGGTCAAAAAGAGCACTAATATGGTCTGGACCGAAGAGCACGACTTGCTCCTGTGCCGGGAGATCATTGCGGCGGAGGTTTTTTCCAGTAAAAGGGGAACCCTTCAAAGAAGTGCTAAGTGGAACCAAGTTGCAAGCCAGTTATGTGGAATTCCACGACCGCATTTTAAGGTTGACAAACGGTATGCTTAATTTAAGTGTAATTTTCTTTGCCTTGAATTATTTAATTTGAATTGTAAGCTTATTTACATTTTCAGTCCTCAGTCGTGAAAACGATATACGGATGTCTACCAAAACATTACAAAACACATCTCTATTTGTGTTTGTTTGTTATCACAGGTCAGTAAGGGATCGTTACAAGTTTCCGATCGACTGAGACTGAAGCTCAAAAGGGAGGCAAAGGAAAGTGGAATTTCTCCTGAAATGACGGAGACTGAACAAGCATTAGAGTTCATTATTGAGCACGAGGATTCCACTGAACAAGCTCATAAGGAAACCTCAGAGAAAGATAAACAGAAAGATCGGAAGGAAGCAGAAGAAGTTCGGAAAAAGGCAATGGAGAAGCTGGGAACAACACAAAAGAGGAAGTCTGGAGAGGAAGGGGGGCAGAAAAAGAGGCGCTCAAATGGAAGTGATACTCTAACTTTCCTTAAGGAAAAAAATAAGCAGCACATGAATTTATCTCGTGAGAAGCTTCAAATAAAAGCCAAACAGTTTGAGGCAGAAACCCAAAGGCATGATGATCTGATAAAGTTCATGCAGCACCAACAGCAAATTCAGCTGCAGAACCTTCAGGCCATCATGACTCAGCAACAGCAACAAATGCAGCAACACGCTCAACTTGTAATGAAAGTAGCCTGCGAAGCAGTCGATTCCTTGCCAAACACTGCGCGGGCAGATCGAGCCAGCTAGCGGGCGAACGAGCGTGACACTAGGGTGAGCAAAAAAATGGAAAAAAGCGGGGAGGGGGTGGGGGAAGAAGGAAGAAGATTCCTTCGCCGCCCCACCCCCTCCCCGCTTTTTCCCAATTTTTTTGCTCACCGCAGTGTCACGCTCGTTCGCCCGCTTGCTTGCTCGATCTCCCCGCGCAGCGTTTGGCAAGGAATCGACTGCTTCGCAGGCTATAATGAAAGTTTTGGACAAACTTGGGAGGTAAAAAGTTCAACGGCTTTGTATTATTGATTTTATTAATGTAATATATCATGTTTTTAACCTCCAAATGTACCCACAATTTTATTGATATTTTAAATGGGGCATTTTGCAAATTACAATAAAATTACTGTCATTGGTTATGATTTTTGGTATTATTATAAACAAAAGTCTTTAATTTTAAACATACAGCAATAATAATATCTACCATTTCCTGTTGATTTGGTATTTTAATGAGCCAGAAAATTGGAAATTAAACATTGTACATCAAACGTTACTGTATTTTTTTAATTTTGGAATCAGCAGTCACTTCTGCCACACAGTGTCCCATTGCATAAAAGCTGATTAATTCCCAATACAGGATTAATAGCTGATTAATTTTTTTTTTTTGGGGGGGGGGGGGCAGGAGTTTTTAACTTCCCACTTCCTCACCCCTTTCCTTAAGGTTTTGGCTATCTCAATACCACTTTTTTTTTCCTTGTTTCTCTTGCTTTCCATTTTTTGCTCACTCAAAAATGCAATCATATCCTGGTTTCCACCTGCTTCTATCCTGATTCCAACTCCTCCTTTTTATTATGTTCCCATCCCCCACTCAGTGGAATCAGGGATCAGAGGGGTGGGATCAGGGAACATCAAATAGGGCAAATGATAAAAGAATATGCATTGTATAATAAGAAATGAATGTATACTAACAAGGTGCATAACTCCAAGTTGTTTATAATCCAACAAGCATGAGTGGAATAACTGTTTTATTTAATTCTCAACTGACTTTTTTGCTTTACTGTTTAGACCCAAAATTTTGCATGGTGATCATCAAAGCGCTCAACATGACATCCAATTTTTAAGTGGTTGAAGTTTTATAGCACCAGACTAGAAAAAGTATTCTTGAAGAGTTGGAGGATCAAGGTTAAAAAAGTTTGAGGTCTGATTTCCATATAAGCAAGTTAAGGCATTACGCAAGATTGCACAAACTGTGTACATTTTACCAACTGCAGTTAACCCTATCTTAAGGTTCTTTTTAAAATCAAGAAACTTGAAAAAGTTAAGAATGTCACCAAACAGCCATTCTACTGATGTTCGCACTGCGCTCATAGAGCTGTTGAAAAGTTGCATCTGAGGAGTGAGAGCAGCATGCCGAAAAGGTGCTTGCAAATGTATACCTTTCCATTGAAGCAGGATTCAGCAAGTTGTTGTTTCACTGAGTAAGGAGGTGGTGGTGCTCATCATAAATAAAGTCCACCACTTTTGTAGAAATCATACTTATTTCTGGCACTGGCCTACCAAATCGTGTTATCAGATCACTGTACCGGCAAGGATACGCAAACCGCCGGAGAGCTATGCAAAGGCCCTCTAAACCATCGCAGACGCTTCTTTGGTCGCATACGAAGACTTCTGGAATTCCCAAGGCTTCAGCTAGTTGAGGTAAGTCTCTTTTCTCGAAGCGGAATTCGGCCTTGCATTCGGCCGGGTCAATCTCATCAAAATCAAACCTGTCGTAGTTTTCGTACGGGAAAACAGAATTTTTAGAAGTATTGGCGTCATACAGTAAAACAAATTCATCTTTGTCAATGTCCCCGTGGAGGTAGCTTTCCATCAATAATTCTCTTGTTTTTCTAAAGGAGCTCATGTGGTTTTTGTTTTGTTTTTTAACACTTTTGTACGTACGCGTCTTCAAAGGTTTCTGCTAAACAGTTGTTTACACACGCAATAAGACGTGACGCGTGACGTTCTCGTTCCAGTTTTTCACGGTATTTCCGTCACGTCCGCGTCGTGGATTTTCCCGGTGCTTAAGGTCCCTATTGTTAAAGTTACCGAAAACGGTCAAGCTGACCTAGTCAGTCATTTGCCATCCTACCCAATTTACCCTAGTTTCCGCAACAGTAATCCTTCACAAAAATCGTTGACTGAAGCGAATATGGTGGCTTTTGAGGTCTATTGTACGGACCCACCTAAGTAAACTTCTAGGAGAAAAGAATGCAGAACTACATGAAGTACAAGCCTGACTAAATTAGTTTCACTGTTGAGAGATGTTTAACGGAAACCTGTTCAGCCTGTTTCTCTGCTTTCTTTTCCGTCGTCTGTAAGAGCTGCATCAGTTTAGCACACTAAAAGAAAGGAAAACAATGCCATCAAAAGCGTATTTTGAAGTGCCTTAATAAACGAACGACAAGAAAGTAGCCGACTGCTTCCGAAAAGATATCGTCATACCTCGGCTTCTGATTGTGCCCTCCGACATCTGTACTGCGAGATTAGACGGTCAGCTTGAGAAAGCGCAAGGGCTTTCGCTTCTAGCAGATCCTGAAGATGACTTTCCTTGGTCTAAGATTAGAACAACGACATTCAAGTCTTATTTCCAAGTGAACGAACGAATAAAAAAAGGCAAAAGAAATAAGGCTGTGGGATATACCGAGACACCTACCACTAACGCCGCCAGTTTAGCTTCGTATATATCCATGATTTCAGAAGCGTGGGGATCTGGTTTGATCTACAGCGCAAAATAGACGGGATCAGCTGGTCACTTCATCGCAGTCCTGTGTCTCAATCACAATAAAATCTGTGAAAGTTTTTATCCCGGCATTTTTTGTGACTTTCCTCTTTCTCGCAGAATCATCGGTAGGTCACTCTCTAAATGAAATTTATTTTTTTCGGATACAAATCCGAATATTTACAAGTCTTACTTCTACATTCTTCATATACAGAGCATCCAAACGTTGACTTCCTGCGCTCTAAACAGAATCTCGAGACAACATCCCGTGCATTCGATTATCACAGTTGTCGGTACGTCTCTGCGAATTTATCTTCTCATATAGGAATGTGAAAAATCAATCATTTCAATTAAGGCCGGTTATTGACTATAATACGATGCCATGCAATTTTTACCACCACCCAAGGATAAGCTTTATTAAGACGCACTTAAGGGAAGCAAACCTCTAATCCAGACTTCATCTTCTCGATCAAGGACTCGATGTTTGCGTCGTACTGCGAGTTCTTGGGAGGAGCTTTGATTTTCACGGGTGCATGGTCCAGGCCTACTGGACGCACGCTCGCAGAGTTTCGACTATTAGCCGTGGAGACCTGGTGCCGAGGTGATGAAGGGGGGCTAATCTCTGTGTCGTTAGGTCTCTTTAATAGTGCAATCTCCTCGTCACGGGCTGCATTGTTAGAGGCGATTAAATCACCTAACCTGTAAACAACAAGATATATTAACAACTATTTCCATTCCAAAGAAAATGCGAGGAAAAAAAATTGTGAGAGAACGTCACGCAAAACTTTATATTCAGTGTGTCTTGTTGAAGCATGCAATAGCGCGCATTGTATGCCTTATTTCTGTAATGGCAAATAAAACTCACTCGCTTACCAAATAGCCTGGAAGTCGGGAAGGCTGGTGGCTTCACTCAAAATACGCAGACCTTTTTGAACGCTGTCACGTGATTCACTACTTAAAGAGCGTGCCAGGAATGGGACCAACCGCTGGTCTTGTAAAGCGGATGCAAGTTGCCCCTAATTCAAAACGGAAAATAATAAACGATTATTCACCGAAGTGGAGGTGAAAAGTGGTGGATATTTACCGAGCCGCGAAGCGGCGAGGTAAATACCACCAGTTTCACCAACACTGAGGTGAATAATTGTTTTAGTATATACCACACAAGCTGAATAATTAGCGGACCAAAACTTTACTTTATGTGTGACAATATACCGACAAGCGGTTGGAAATTGTAAAATCTCGCGCGCCGGCTGCCCGGAGGTGAATAGTACTTGCTAATCACCTCCGAGTTAACCAATCAGAGCGCGCGAAAATCACTATTCACTTGTGTAGTATAGAGCGCTTTTCAATTGAGTGTCGTATAACCAAAACCAAAGCAATTACTCTGACCAATCACAACAGAAGTAAGCAGTGCAATGAGCTAATCAGAATACGAAGCAATTACATGTAGCCGGCGTAAAACGCGGGAAAATACGCGCGTGCAAGTTGCGATTGGTTTTGGTTTTGCTTCTCATTGGTTGAGAAAGTGGCGCGAGTTTTCCTGGCCAATCACAGAGCGAAGCAATGCAAAACCAAAGCAAAACTAGAATTATATTCGACACTCAATTGAAAACCGCTCTATACTAACAAACGATATTTCAAGCGAAAAAAGATCATAGAACACCCCCGAATTTGCGTTGAACAACGAATAGCCACATGAGCAAAATACAAACTAAATCTGTTCTCTGTTTCAAATGTGTGTCAATTATTTTTTCGGAAAGGTTAAACTCGAGACGACGGCGGAAACCTCAACAATTAGGGAGAAATAGTGTGGTCCCCCAAATACTTCTTAACTGCGAGCAGTCGTATTGTTTTTGTGAGATCACTCCTTCTAACGGACTCAGGGTTCCAGATAAAATTATAAGGCAGGGTGTCATCAAGGAATTCCAACGGTTTGACGTTTTGTCACGTTATTTATACTGAATATGTGAATGATCATCGCAGTTATGAACACTACTTTGGCAGTAGTGAAAATAAAGCTTGAAAAAAATTAGGCTTGTACGGGATTCGAACCCACGACCTCTGCGATACCGGTGCAGTGCTCTACCAAATGAGCTAAGAGGCCAACTGGGAGCTGGTCATTTTAATATTTCGTTATATACCCGTGAGTGATGAATATATGAGAGTGAATCACATGACAAAACGTCCTAGTAGATCGCGGGTAGCCTCGTAATCGGCGTCCCGGTTCAATGTTGGGGCCCGACATTAGCTTTTATGTTTCCCTACAAGAAGGGAAAACATTCTCTTAGTTCTCTCCTTATTTATTCTTGTTTCTGTTTTGTTCTGTTTTTACTATAAAGCTGATGATTTCAAAAATCTGCCACCTACCCATAGAACGTTTATTTGTCAGCCTCACTTTCCATACCGAGCATCTCCAACTCAAACTTCTTCTCTTACTCCGACGGGCAACTTATTCGTTCACTAACTGACGATACCAGCCTCGTTCCCAGGGTCTCTCCCTGGGAACGAGTTTGCTGACGATACTTTTAAATAGGGAAATACATGACTTTGTTTGGAGACAAAAGCCACCTTAAGTAGCCGGCAGTTTTTGTGGAGTTGTCTTCAGTGACCCATGGTGGTCATTAAAGGTGATCAATCATTGGTGAGTGACTACCTCACGTATTAATAAGACTGAAACCGTTTTCGCACATACCTTCAGTCCCATCACGTCGTTCTTCAGTTTACACAGCAAGTCCAACATCTGAAGCACAACTTTAACGCCTTCTGAACTGCAATAAAAAAACAGATCCCCGATACTGTCGACAGAAAAGTAGGCATAGTTCCCACTATGAATCGGTTACCGGTCCTTTTAACTTTTGTTAACGCGAGACCTCCGAAGTTAATTAATATTACAATTGAAACTATTTATCGGAATCAAAACAACAGCTGATATGCTTTAGATGTGTACCATCTAAAAGAGAAACGATTAAAATGGGTTGAAAACTAATGATTTTAAACCCGCTAAACGTCCACTAAACGCACTCTGCTGTTTCAAGAGACTTTTGCGCTATGGCAAAAAGGCAAGCGACAAAAATATGAAGAAAAATAAACCCAGCGAATTTCAACCAAAATGCTTGTGTCTGTTCTTAATGAGATTTGGTACGCGAGTGAGCGGAGTTTCACGTATACTGAAACTTGAAAAAATTGCTCATTTTTTGAAGAAACAGTTGAGTAGTTGTTCTTTGGAATTCTTCTCAAAACGGTTGTCAAATATTTCTTGGATCGATGCTCAAGAAATGTTATAAAGTGAACATAAAACACCGCCCACGTTCACCAGTAGCCACTCCGCGTGGTTTGACACGCTCATACCTCCAGGACACTGCCATGGTACTTCTTGTTCCCACACTATTGTGTTGGTACTGATACTCCAACAGTTTCCACCAGTAATCAAGCTTTAAGTTTTCCAGCACGACGTTTTTCAGTGAATCATCAAAACAAAGGAGTTGCAAACGTCAAGGAAGAACAAGGAGAAAAATCAGTTTTCCTTTCTTACTCACTGGAAGAAAAATAAGGCTCTACTGGCACTTCATAATTAATAGTATGGCATAACTGTTGTTGTTTTCAATTCACTGTACCTGCGGAATACGTTTTCCAAATCGACAGTTACAGTTAATAAGGTACCGTGGGCAGCTACTTGGAGGAACTTTACTATACCACAACGTGCACGCGCTCAGTTTCGGGGCAAGTGGTTATTGGCAGACTGGACAAAGTGATCGGTAGGTCAGTCAATACAAGATAAAGTGGAGTTCCAGTTTTGCAGCTTAGTGATAAAGTAATAACTTTAAGTTATTTTTTAAATACTATATTATTGGTGCTCAGATGGCATGCAAAGCAGTTTCGCAGGCTACTGACCGAGAACTGGAGAAACGTAAATGACAGTTTCACTCATTCACTTTCTCAATCAGTTTCATTTAAATAACAAGGATATCACTGAGAACTTCCAAGGCCTTGTTGATCTGTGCACACTTTTGTCTAAGTACAGTTCCATCAATTTCTGTTGGTGGTATCAGTAGCTGTGTCAGGACAGAGATTAGATCTGACGTCCGAGGTGACAACTGATCCAAAAGGCCACCATCAACAAGTTCCTTGTAAAAAAACACAAAAATGTCTAGCAAACCAAACAGTGTATGTGCAGTGTTTGTATTAGAAACCAGGACCCGGGTACCAGCACCTGTCTACTTTGAAGGGAATACCCGGCTTTTTTAGGTGCAAAATTGAAAGTTCTGCCTATCAAATTCACTCAGGGTGCCTGGCTACTCCTAATCAGGTCCCCTTTTACTTGAAAAATTAATGAAAACCCTGATGTGTTGTGGTTCAATTTTATCCTTGGTTCAATTTTTATTTTCCTTTGTTTTTTACTTGTTATCATACATTACCATACAGAAGAATAACAGAAAATACAGCTTGAACCAACGAAAAAATTGAACTTTACACTCTTTAAAGGTTGAGTATACTTATTAAAACGCCAAGTGATTTTGCAAAACACTCTGACTTTCTTCAACAAGTACATGTGACTCAAGTCTATAGAAACCAAAAAAAAAACAACTATATTTTGTACATACAAACTCTATACACTGTAGCCCTCGCTTAAATTGCTAACTGCAAAAACTGAGGGAATGCAGTTTCCAAAGCTGCAAGACAGGTTTTTAGTGAGGAGGAACTGCAATAATTATTGTATAATGCATTTGACACACACAGTAATGTTATCTCTAGTTGCAAACAAGATACTGTACAAGTCTTCCACCAGACCTAAAATTTCTTGATTATAACTTTGATAGTTTTATTACTAATGAAATTTTAGTTTCACCTCATAGATCTCCTTGATAAAATCAAGAGCCTTTATGGACACTGCTGAGTGGATATCAACTGATTGACTGGCCCAGTATAAGACAACATCATACGCACTGTTCACATTTGGGTCCTTTGGTCTGGAGTTTGCTGGTGTGAACAAAGCTCTGCATACAAGGGTTCTCAAACCAGTCACTGAACAGAATGTTAACAGTAGCTCAAACACCTTTTGAATAACCACATAATAATGGATTCAAACACCATATCATCATCTATCATCACCTTTTAGAGACTCTAAGGAAATACAGTAAATTGTAAACAGTTAAGCTTCACCTGAAAAATGACAGAAACTGCAAAGTTAAAGGGCTTTTTAACACAAGACTGTTGTAGGTGGCCTTTTTTCACTGAAATCAAAATAATTGCTCCAAACTTTGATTAGGCATGGGGACTGGTTGTCAAGAAACAAAACTTGGGTCTGTGATTACAACAGTATTAATAGTTTTTCAGAACTGAAATGAGATCTTTATAAAGGCAAGTTACAATATTGTGTGTGTGCTGATTTTTACAATAAACAAGCCTTTACTTGTCATGAGATCAGTTTGATTTTACAGTGTTGCTATGGTAGCCCCAGGGTGGGATGGTAGCTCAATTTAAAACAATATCCAGGCCATAATCCATTGCTTGTATACAAAGAATGCCATTCTAGTGTCCGTCCTGAGAGATATTTTCTACCAGAAGTTTGCTAAAATAAATGTCCGCTGTCTGCTTTAGAAAGGTGTCCACCTTATAAAGAGTTTATTTACAGAGAAACATGCCCGTTGGGAAATTCGGTCAGGAGCATTCACTGTCCACCTTAAGGAGGTGTCCACTTTACAGTGGTGTCCACTTAGAGATCAGAGTTGACTGTAGGTCATTTGGAGCAATTTCAATTTCAAGGAAGAAAAATCGTTTGCAATAATAAACACTTCCATTCAGGTTGATTAATGTATAGATCTCGTTTAGATTAATATGATGTGTCTTTGAAATGTGCATACATGTAACACCAGTTAGCAAACAACTAGACTAAATTAGTTCACAATCTGCATTTTTATTATTTACCTTAGCAGCTTCCTCAGCTTGATTTAAGTGAAGTAATGATAAAACCTGTTCTAGATAAAAGGCTAAATGCTCATGTCTAAAAGAAAACAAAATAACAATGTTACCTAAGTGTAAACAGGTACATGCATGTATCACTGGACTATGAATTGGAACTACAGCTGTATTTAGTGAAGAATGGGCAGGTGTTATTAGCAACAATAATATTTTTATCAAGTGAACAGTCTTTTATGCCAGCTACCTTGAATGTTTCACCTTGACTGTAATTTTACTGTAATGTTACACTGCAGGTACATGTACATGTAGTTGGTGAATTACAAGTATCATAGAGGATTCACATGACAAAAACATAGTGCACATCACATCAGTCAGGTAATGTGGTAGATTCCTTACACTGTAATTCTTTGTAATGAACTTACATTAGAAGAGACTGTTGGATCTTGGAGCTAGCCAGTAGGTCAACAAACAGATCCACTGAAGAACGTCTTGTCGTCAGACCCTCACCATTTATTAGGAAGGTGAACACAAGTTGAAAGGTCTGGTGGATGTTCTTGGCATTAAAAAGCTGGTCAAAGGTGAATGAAAAGATTGAACACAGCACAGTCCATGAATTTGAACGTTTGAAGTGACTATTTGAATAATGTTTATTGAAGTAAAGTTACAGCTGTACAGTTTCTGAAGTTCACCCTTTTAGAAACTGCCCAGAGTAGAAATAAAAGTGTTATCAAAAGTATTAAAACAACCCCCTCTCACCCTCTCTTTTTTTCTTTTTCTTGTTCTTTTGTCTTTTTCCTCTTATTAATTTTTATTTTATATGTAAACGTAAGGGATTCTTTTAATTAATAAAAATTACTTAAAATACATATAAATCTACTAGCATAAATCTACTAGCATTCTATCACAAAAGCCATTCTCTGATTGGCTATGCCACTCACTATGTATTCAGTGATTGATAGCAAGTAGCGGTTGTCAACAAAATGGCAGCCACTTCTTCATGTTGTCTAAGTGCCTGTGAGGAAAATGTACTAGATAATTTACTTGTTTAGTTTTGAACGACTTGAAGATTTAAACTAAAACAATATTATTAGATTATTTGCTCTCGATATCTATGCATGATAGCTGATTCGGGCTGCGCCTTGATTATCAGCTATCACGCGATAGAAATCTCAAGCTCATAATCTAATTGTTAATATATCAAAATAATCAATAAATAATATTTATTACAGGCAGCATGATAAATGTTTTATTGACATTAGAATTCAAAGTACCTTTTCCCCAAGTTGTTCATGAAGTGACAGGCTTGTCAAGATAGATAATGCATAAACAATGACTGTGAGATTACTGTGAGAGAGAAAGGCTATCAGAGTCCGATAGAGTGATTTGATGTTCTCCTGTAAAACAAAATGTTACATGATTGTACGTGACGATTATTTTCATACATACATGTAAACCCATGACTGGCACTATTATTTATTCAGTAGCTGAATGCAAACAGTCATGCAGTCATGTATGTCAGTGCTAGTTCTTACATGTACACTGTAGTTTTGTCAAGACTGGTAAATTCAGTCATACTCCAGGTAAACTTCAATCTCTTATCCAATGATTAAAATTATGGCGGATTGAGAATAATAAATTTTATTCATTTTGTAAAATAAAATGTAAATTATTTAATAAGAAATTGTACTACATGTATAACACAGTAAGACTATTTGTGCTGATAATGTAAACTTAAGATACTCACCAGGGCTTTGACATGTGCCTGGATTGGTAGGTTGTGTCGACATAGGTTTGTCAAGAGGCCAAGACAGGGTATGGTTAGATCTGACTCAGGCAACTGTCTGTGGTATGAATGGAAACTATAATTATTGCTAGAGTTTTGAAAAAAGCATGACACCCTTGAGCAAATGTTGGCAGACATCTAACTACAGTGTGTATGGTTATCATTTGTTAATGGTATCACTGGCTATGGAGGGGAAGGATAACCTGAACTGTTTAAGACTGTATAAAGTCAGTGTACAAAATGTACAAGACTGCAAATGTAAAATAGTCATGAAAGACCTTGGTGAGTAGCAGACTGGATTTATTTACCAGTCTTATAACGTGAAAGCCAGTTGAGATATTTCAACAATTATTTTTTACACTGACTACACTCTACATGATTGTACATTTATGTGCTGTTTGAAGTATACATGAAGGATGTTTAATACATGAGTTAAAAAAGTGGGTTTTCTGTACTTGGTTTGTTGCCTGGGCTGTAGAGGTAATACTTTCCCCCCAAAAATAAAAAAAAATGTAGCACTGTGCGTAGGACTCACATGTTGGTGACCAAATATCTAATCAGCTCCTCAGTATATCCACTAGGTGTTGTGATCTTGCAGCCATAAGTGACTCTTTCAAGAAGTTGAAGACACTTAACAGAGAAAGGAAATAGTACTATAATTACAATTATAATTATTTTTCAGAACTGTTTCACACCTTCGTCATCGACAAATGAATGAAGGATTTTTTCACTACAGTACATATAACTTTAAACTACAATGAACATTGCTTGTAGATCTCCTTAACACAGTCAACAACTGCATCACTTAATGTACAAGTAGATCGGGTGCCCCAAACATCCAGGAGCTTCCACTATTGGCAGCCAGCTCCTAGATGAGACTGCTCCCATGGCTGGCAAATCCTGGCAACCCTGCCATGAGCCCCCACACAGGGTACTGGCGTCACACTGGAAAAACAGTGGAACCAAGGGAGGGGAGGGGGAACAACCCAAAAAATATGCTTGAAGACAGAATGGCACTAGTGAAAGCTCTGCAAATAAGCTGCAACAAACTCACAAGGAATCCCGGCACATATGTGGACAAGAGAACACCGCTGACTGCACAGGGTTACCAACACTAGCTCAAAGCATGCACTGGCGCATGTGCATGAACAAACACAGCAAACCGCAAGGGAACGCAGACACCTTATGGATGCACTGGTGCAAGTGCATCACAACCACTGACCAGTTAGCTCAGTGGTAGAGCACCGGACTACCGTGCGGGAGGTCGCGGGTTCAAACCCCGGCTAGACCACCACTCAGGGTCTTTAAATAATAAATAAATACATGTGTTAGGCCCCGTCTCACAACTCTTCATAATTCTCTGATTCTGTGGGACGTAAAAGAACCACTAGGGATGTAACAAAACTCTGGCAGTGACCACTCCTATTGTCTGTCTTAATTTGATATTGACATTACGGGGGCACTCATAACTCTACCTCATTAATTGTAAACTGCATTATAAGCAGTCTGGCAAAGTCCCCCGGCCAGTGTTGTAATGTGCATTTGAATATTGCATAGAAAATGCGCAATATAAATGTGATATATTATTATTATTATTATGCAGTAAAACTATCTGTATGCACAGTGTTATAAAGCGACACAGGGCGCAAAGCGTAACCTGTGCGCACAAGCGAAACTTAAAAGGAATAACCATATGAGTAAAAAAAAAAATAAATAAATAAATAAAAAAATAAAATATATATCTATATATATATATCTACATGGCTAAAAACTATAATCTAGGCATATAAATGTTTGTAGTGTCTCTCGTTCTTCGTGGCTGATAGTCAGGCTTTGATCTTAGGTCTTCATATCATAACCTTGAAAGTTCTCGCTATATTTAGGGATGACGACAAGACTGCCTTTTGCATGGCCTCTAAAACGTGATTCGCCTTACGTCCTACCAGTGACTGAATTGAGGTTTCGGTTTCTCTCGACCAGCCTCCCAACACGTCCATGATAATGTTATGTTGAATCACCTCGTAACCTCTATACTGCTGCTTCAATTCCCACCTTAACGGGCCATACTTCATCGTCTTCTCCTCGCTCTTTTTCTCTCGGTTACTAATCCAAGGGCAGCTCATCTCTAAGGTCAGCACTTTCTTGTTTGCATGATCCACAATCCTCGCGTCTACACGGTTGGCTCGAACCTCCTGGTGGTCCGCATACACAGGTACATCCCACCATGCTTCCACTTGTTCTGACCTGTACTCCGGCTTGGGCATTACTGGCGAGTACCACGGTGGTACTTCCTCGAGAAGACCCTGGTCATGTAAGATCTCATAGAACAGGACCTTTAGAGCCATGTTGTGTCTGAATAAATACTTGGTCTGAGCCAACGCAGTGCACCCGGACAGGATATGAGAGACACTCTCTTGGGCGTGGCCACATATTCTACACTTCACATCCCCAGAGCAACTTGTGTGAGTCTTTTTGCTAGTGTAGAGCTTTGTTGGCAAAAGTTGCTCGTACAGTTCAAACGCACCGGCAATAGTATACGTGGGACATGATCTCCATGTTCTCAGCCAGCTGAAACATCCGTTCGTGCACAGCTGTTCATCGTCCTTTCTCTCTCTCAATAGCTTCCCCTGCCATTCTAGGCCACGTACGTCCCTCTCATACTTCTCCTCCACACATTCTTTCAACACTCCCTTCACACGTTGCGGTGGGATGGCCTCTCCACTGGTCATAACACATACAGGTTCCGGGTGTTTAAGATGAAGGTCAACACCCAACTCCGCCGCAAACTTTGCCGCATCTTTCACTATTGATTTATGGCCCGATGACTCGGCTCTTTCGTCAAACTCTCTCACCATTTTCATCGCCGGGTCTTGGTTCTCATACATTCAAATCGCTGCTTTGACCTTGGTCACTTTATACTCCATCTCCACCGCACGTAGACCTCTTCCGCCTTGTTCCCTCAGGAGGTACAAGAGAGCCGTAGAACCACCTGGGTGTTTCCCGCCATTTTCCACTATGATCTTGCGCACTTCCCTGTCCAAGATCTTCAACTCTGTTATCGGCCAGTGTTGAGTCCACATTAAGTAACCCAACACCGGCAAGGCAAACTGGTTAGAAGCCGCCACCCGGTTAAAGTCTGAGAGGGGACTGGACCAGATGATCGACAATCGACGCAGGTACTCCCTTGCTGCACATTCAAGTACCATTTTCTCTTCCTGGACTAAGCTCTCAAGAACACCAAGAAACTTATACTGTTTTCCTTCTTCAAGTGATGGTAATCTTCCTCCAGCTATATCTCCTCCTAAATTCTCCTGGGAGTGGATCCCTCTCCTTATATGGACCACAGCACATTTCCTTGGATTCCACTGTAGTCCGATGTCTTCCATAGCCACTTGCATTGATTCTAGCACTCGGTTCAACTTGGTCTCGTTAGCTGCGAATACTTTAAGATCGTCAATATACAGCAAATCAGTCACTGTGGCACTGATTGGTTTAGATAACTTGTATCCCTTGGAGGCACTTATCTTCCAGGCCACGGGATTCAAGCAGATCGTGAAAAGCCTCGGGCAGAGCGCATCTCCCTGTGGTAATCCTTTCTTAAACATAATAGGATCAGACACTTCCCACCCATTCCGCGTGTTGGCGATGATTCTCGTCTTCCAGCTCTTACACAACTTACTTATCACCTTGCACATCCACTTTGGAAACCTATGCAGCACCATCATCTCACCTAACCACCCATGATCTACCGAATCATATGCCTTCTTCACATCTACCCATGCCATACTCAGGTTACGCCTTCTTCTCTGACAATCCAACGTCACCACCCTATCAATCAACAAATTATCTACCGTTCCACTACACCCTTTTTTGCACCTCTCTGCGATCCTTCCATCAGCCCATGCTCTTCCAGATGTTGATCCATGGGACCGAGAACACACGAAGTAAACCACTTATAAGCCATGTTTAAACAAGTGATTGGTCTCTGATTGTCGCTGGTGAATTCCCCCGGTTTGGGTATCAAAGATGTTTTTCCTTCAGCAAACCAGGATGGGTAGTCATCATCACTTCTCGAGATCGCTTCAAACGACCAGGCCATGCCTTCGTGTAGCACTTGAGCACGCTTCCACCAGTAATTGACCAACTTGTCCGGCCCCGGAGCACTCCAGTTCTTCTTCCTTTTCAATATCCCTACTGCTTCAGCGGTTTCTAGTGTCCAGGCCTCTTCTGTCGGTGGAGGGACCTTGCTGAAGATCGCATCTCTCACTTCGTTCAGCCATTCAGCCTGGCTATTCCCAGTCCCCTCTCTTTCCCACAGTTCTCACCAGAACGAACTCGCTTCTTCAATACTCCCGAACTTCTCTCTCTCCTCTGCAGCGGTGTTTCCATTAGCTCCCTCATACTTGGGGCGATCACAGTCTTCGCATTTGGCTAGCATCTCCCTCATATTAGCATACACGCGCCCTGCATCTTCTTTAAACTGTTGATTTAGAACCTTCGCTTCTTTATTCTTCTTATTCCTGTCAAAAGCTCTTTTCAGTTTCCTCAACGCACATTTCTGCCTTTCCATGTAACTCACAAGTGAAGCTATGGATAACTCTTTGCATTCTTGTTGTAGGATCGCTCTGTTCCTTTTTCCTCTTTTCGTCATTTTCCTGTTTTCTTTCAGACGCTCGATTTCAGATTTAGCCATTGAGATCTTTTTCTTATTATTATTATTATTATTATTATTATTATTATTATTATTATTATTATTATAACAACACTGCAGGGCACAAGAGAATGCTGACATTAGCCGAATGCACTGGCACATGTGCATAACATAACTTCACTGACCCTCAAGGGGACACAAATGCTCTTTGTTGTTAAGGTGATTCCTTACAATTGCATGGAGCATCCTTACTGCATATAATTTATCATTTAGCGCATGCACGAGTGCGTACACATTAGAAACATGGCACATTTGCCTTGACATTTGAGCTTTGTCAGCTGAAATTTTCCCTTTGCAGTTGTGTTGCAAAGAAACGAGCATGGTGACCCCCTTTTTATCTCTTAATTTCAATGAGAACAGTATCCTCAATTTGTAACTGAGAAAGAAATAAGCAGAATTCCATGGCTATATTTTTGGCAAATGAAATAAATTCTAAAGAGGAAGACACAACAGGCCCAACAGCACATGTCCAAATTATGTTTCCTTTAAAGGATAAAAAATGCTGATATTTTTCTGGGACATACCGGTAGGTGAAAAATAATCGAGCTCATTTGTTGCACACAGAGATTACCAAATGTCACCTAAATAACCGTATTTGTCAGCATTGTGGCGTGAAAACAAGCATGGTGACCCCCTTTTTTATTACGTTTTTAATATCTCATTCTCCTGTAACAACAGCATACCAAGTTTCATCGGAAATCTATGGTAGGTTCTTTTACTAGGAAATCACCTTAACTCCATTAAATTACATTTAACTGCATTAGTAGAGTCAAAGCTCCTCTTGGGACACTCCTGATGAGTGGACATGCACCTCTCAAAACACCAGCAAACCACGGTCCTAGAAATTTCTCCACTAATCCACTAAGTTTCCCTACATTAATAAACTCATGTAAATGTGACACCTCCTGTTTAAGCAGACATCTATTGCTCATCTACTTTTGAGCAGTACTGTATACATGTACTGTCTCAAGGCCAAGGTGTCTGCTTATGGAAACTTTGACCCACTGTATTATTTGACTTAATGGTAGTTTTTTCCTTTCCCCATATACGTATACAGCAGTTACAGGTAATAATAAAATCTGCCATTCAACAAACTCACCGCATGTTTTAGCAACCGCCAAACTACATGTAGTGTTAAGCAAACATTGGAAACTATGCACAGTTCACGTCCCAGGAGGTACATTACATGAAGACTTAACATTATTTTGTTTTACAGATTGTATGTAGGCAAGTGAAATAAAATGACTTGATAATTTTTATTCATAGTGTAAAGAATCAAAAGCTTATGTGCAGCTACCTGTAAAATCATTTTGTTGTTGGATGCAAGGTGATGCCTGTGAAGTACAGCAGCTAAAGTTGACGTCAAGTGATAAGTGGTGTGAAGAACCTCTCTTGTCTCTGAGTCATTTGCTGAAAAAGTAGAACTCCAAACATTTCTAATGCGAGTCCAGCACTGTACAGTGACATCATTAATAGTTTCATATAAATATATATCAAAATATTGATGTTGCATCACGCTGACCTGTGTATCCTTTACATGTATTTAAGGAGACTCCTGTTGAACATACAAATTGTCTCCTTAAATACGTGTAAAAGATACACAGGTCAGCATCATCAAGATTTTGTTGATCGAGATTCCATGAACAGTGACTGTTTAGACATACTGGTGCCATGATAAAATGCTCGATATTTTCTTTCATCATTCAATATGTTGAGCATTACTAAAATGAATAAAACGGGGGTCTACACAATTCAACAATGTTCACCATGTTGATAATTAGCCTATTTCAAAACTCAACATGGCATGACCAGTACACATTCAAAATTTGTTGAACAGAAGTCGCAGCATTAATTTTGTCAATCAACAAAATAATCCTGACCCTGTATTATTGGCTTTGTGCCAGCAAAAATTATTAATCTTTGAAGACAAGTTTTCTACACAAAAGAAAGAATCGCTTGGAAACAATACTGAATTACTACATGTACAGTGTAAGTGATGGCTCACCAAGATTGAACAGCAGGACCATGGCCTTGGCGTGTAAACTTGGTTTCACATTACTCTCACTCAAGAAACCCACAAGGGAGGAGAGACATTCTGCTGGGAGAAGTTCTTTTGGAGTGAATCCACGTAAAGGTTTCCCAGATGAAGTTATGCCAATTAAAACCTAAAAAATGCAAGTATTATGTTCCTGTTCACATTGGAAACATACAGTAAAAAACAGAAGTTTATTATACTATAACACCAATGAAATACCAGGTGAACTTTCACACGTGAAAAGATCACCATTGCTACGGTTACATAGTGCCTTTCACAGCGAAAGTGAAAAGGTTTGGAATTTCATTGGTGTTTATAATTACAATAAACAGAACATTACATGGTCACTTGGAGATACGAAATTTCTCTTCTTGTGGTGAAAAATATTTCACTCGTTCCCTGCATTCATTCATGAAATATTTTTCAACACTCGAAGAGAAATTTTGTATCTCCGTGCACCCATGTAATATCCTCTATATCTTGTTAATAATAAACTTTTTACAACTTCCCAGAAAGTATCTTTTTTTAGATTTTTTGTAGGACAATAATCTTTCTTTAAATTATGAGTAAGAAATGACTGTAAAACCAAAACTGAAAAATTCAAAATAATCATTATTTGCAGGAGGAAGCTAAACTAATTGTAGCCAAAATTTTAAGAAAAATATACCTGAGGGTGTTAAAGTGTATATGACACAAAATTTTTCATCAGCTTGTTCGAAAGAGCTTTCAAAATGATGAAGAACAGCCTTTATTTTATTGTGATAGCACTCTTGGTTGCCGAGTTATTCAAGATTTTGATTTATGCAAATTAGGGGACTTGTGACGTCACATGGTGGGTACAAATGAAGTAAAATCACAAAATATGGAATATCTGTGTAAATACTAAGTCTCTATGGTTGAAATTTTGTAGGGTTAATGTGCTGCCAGAACTACACATTGTGATAGTGGTTATGATGTCACCATAGCAAAATACTCGTTACCAGACCTCTACCTTCCCAAATGAAAAATGCCTTATTTATTGCTCCAGGTTCTAACAGACTTTCTTATACTTGTGCTGTGTAATGTCCATATTCGCTCGCACCCACTGAATGAACATCAAGAGCAAATAGCTCTTCTTGGGGAGGGAAACTCTGATTTTACCCTCTAGAAAGGTAGAGGTCTGGTAACCAGTATGTTGCTATGGTGACATCATAAACACTATCACAATGTGTACCAGTAGTTCTGGCAGCACATTAACCCTGCAAAATTTCAACCCTGTAGACTTAGTATTTTGCACAGATATTCCATATTTTGTGATTTTACTTCATTTTGGACCCACCTTGTGACGTCACAAGTCCTCTAATTTGCATAAGTCAAAATCTTGAATAACTCGGCAACCAAGTGTGCTATCACAATAAAATAAATGCCGTTCTTCATCATTTTAAAGCTCTTTCAAACAAGCTAATGAAAAATTTTGTGTCATATACACTTTAAGGCAAAATTCTATATTTGTGCTCATTGCAGGCAACAACAATGGCAGTAAAACAAACAATTTACATGCATTGCCTGGGAAAATAATCCCAGGGTCAAAGTCCTGTTTACTACGAATTGGAAGATGGGCTATGATTGGCTAACCGCCAGCAAACAAAAGTGGCAGTTCAGTTGAGTAGAAATTCATTGAGGAGAAATGCACAATGAGTGCAAAGATGTCTGCATACGAGGCTAGAATAGAGTTTGAGTCACAAAATGTATATATTAGGTGATTACACATTACACTCGAAGAATTCGTAAATCACTTGCCTGCGGCTCGTGATTCACGAATTCTTCGAGTGTTCTTCCAACATCCCGCGTGGTTTATCAGCCTATAAACCATAGGAACGTACTTTTGGTATATTGCTTAAATAAAATGTTTACAGTAATGTATATGATGTTTGTCTGCGACGATCCATAGCGCTTGTTTAACGTTCTAGAAAAGCCACAATCCTACGTCCCGTTGAAGCCCTAAACTAACTTGTAGGATTTCTGAACAGCTAATTTGATCTTGGATCTGCAATCTAGCCGTGCAACTTACGTCGATTTGTCGTTCAAGATCCTTGTTATTTTGCTCAGTTGGATGACTTCTATACTGGCAAAAGGCACTCGAAAGCGCTTTTAAACACGCCGTTACATCCAGTGACATATCCAGCTGGTGGACAGAGACCTTCACAACCCACAAACAACGAAAATCCCCTGAAATAAGACAAGTTGTTTTGAAGTTTCGACAAAAAAAGTGGCGAAAAATTGCAACTGTTGGTGAACTGTTGGTTTCAAATTCCCGCGCATAACGTCTGCGCATCAAATACTATTGGATACCGCTGTAAAGTGAACCAACAACGCCAGTTAGCCGGACACCCGGCCCTCCCTGCTCAATGTAAATATGCCCTTAGACCCTCTCTTTTAAACAAGCGGCCACCGCTGGTAACAGGAGCAAATTGGACAGTGTAAAGCCTTAAAACTCTGCAATGCGATATGGCGATCCTTCTCTCACAATGTTTCATTCCGTGACCAGACATGATGAGTCAACTTTTTGTGTACCTCTGGCATTTCGATTTGGCGGCACGCGATGGCCTCCTGGTCTCGAAAATCCCGAAACTGTACATACAGATAAGCTTCGATCTTGTCCATAAGTATCTGAAACCGGCAGATTTTAAGCTGATCCATTCACTTTGCTGTTTTATATTTGTTCTTTTAGTGTAAATCTACTAGCGTTATATCACGACACGAATGCCTTCTGTCTCTGATTGGCTACGCTACTCGCTATCTATTCTGCCATAGATAGTGAGTAGCGGTTGTCAATAAAATGGCGGCCGTTTGTTCGCGTTTTCAAAGTGTCTGTTAGGAGGATTTGGATAATTTACTTGTTTAGTTTTGAACGACTAGTAGATTTATACTAAAACAATTACATTATCACGATTTCTAGGCGTGATAGCTGATTCGGGCTGCGCCCTCATCAGCTATCACGCGATAGAAATCTCGAGCTCATAATCTAATTGTTAATTATAAGGCCAATTCACCAATTTTCACCGGTTTGACATTCGTCCTTTCTGAAAATGTTTACGGCTACAAATTTTAAATATTGTTACTCTAAGCACAGGCTCCCGCCAAGAAGAGGCGAGGGAACTTAGGTAGTTCAAAGAAATGGGGGTTGGAGGTTAGGAAAAGAAAAGATTAAAGTGCTCAGTTGTAATACATATTACATTAGTAGTGATCCTGTTTTCTTCAATGCACTTGTGGATGGGTTGAGCCGCTCTGAACGAAACCACAAGGCAGTAACTAAAAACTTAGACCAAAGTATTCTGACATTTCACAAGAATTGAAGTCCATCCCGTAAGGCTTGATATCAGTTTAGATGCTCGATTTCGGCAGGTTCAGTTGGATAGTTTTCTGAATAATCTCGGCAGCAGCGGATTGATCTTCGCTTGCCTCTCGCTCTTTATTTGATTAATCAATTTATTTAACAGCTGGGGGTCCCCTCTACTGAGGCAAGTGGGGTTCACTGACTCTGAAGGATTTCTTACAATCGCCTGTGTACTTATTCAATACCCTATAGGTAATTTGGGCAGTCCGTAGCCTTGATAAGCTACATGTAAGTCGATCCTCTTGGACAGGAACGTAGACTCCAAGCTCATTCTTGAATCATTGTCCAATGCAAAAGAGCCCTAGTACATCAGTCTCGAAACTCATGACTGCATACAAAATAAATCAGGGTGGAATACTACTAGATAGAAAGGCTCAAATCCACATCGTATTCCGGTTTGTCGGAGGCTCAAAAGTTTGTTAAACAATGAAGTGAGATAAGAGATTGCTGAATAGCGTAGGATAAAACAAAAACGTTATGAGGCCATCTTTTCACAGTGAATTATATTTTACGAAATGACAATAAAGGGTCTATTTTGCAGTCTAACGTAATAAAGTTAAGATTTCCGGAGTAAAATGAGACAATACAAGAAAGACACGGCTTTTAGAGTAGGCCGGGTACTTCATTTAATTTAATCTTGAGTGCCGCGCCCAATAGCAGGTCGTGGTTATGCCAGGCGATCACAGTTTTGACACTTCGGATAACGCAGTTGACAAAATGTTCCCTTTCGTCTAATGTGGCAAATATTAAATGCACTGTTTATGTTAGAAAGAGTAGATTCGATAAAAACACTTCCTCATTTCAGATATACAAAATCAGTTTTCCGTAACAAAAAATTGATATAATTAGTGTTTGTTGTACCTGTCACTGTTAAGCAACTTCACTTGCTCCATAATAGACCACAAGTGTCACTCATTAAGCATGCATGATGACCCAGCCTTCCCTTCTTAATCCTATTTTATTCTCCATCGTTCATTGCTTCTTTAGAAGGATCAATTTGAAGATGAAAATATACATTTTTGCCCACGCAAAGCTCGTGTACCTGTATGTCATGGTTGAAAGCAGACACCACTAAAGGTTTTAGTCATCATCTAGAGGATTTACAACTGAAATATTCCTCCCCGTAGGCTGATGCCATGATGGGTAAAAGAACAACCAGTTTGATCGCCATGTATTTGCTTCTGCAGTGTTTGCTTTGTCTAACACTTGTCGCGAAAGCTCAGAAAAATGGATTTCGTGGAGGGGCAAAGTCATACGAGATTCAAGTTCAGGCGACTACTATGGGAACAAATCTTCATTACAAATTGCCGGAATCTAAAGTGAAGGCTGCATCCAAGCAAGACTGGCTGGTAGACAATGATAACGCGGATTTGCTGGCAATTAACAGTCCTGTTTTGGCGCAAGTCAATGTCAAACATCCCAAGTTTAGCATGAAAGGACAATGGCCTGGTTATAAGACAAGCTTTAAGCTTCCTGAAGACGTTAGCGTGGCGTCGAAGCGACATGATTTTGCCAAGTCCAAGCATGTGAAGCAGCAGAAAATAGGACCAGAAACAGAAAAAATTAACAAAAACATCTTCGGTGGTGACCAAGATTCAAAAGGACAAACAACAACCCACAAGGGACCTGTAAGTTCCCGAGATGCATTTCCCAAAGTTATAGGACAGTTTTTTAAACGGAGAAATGCGGGTAGAAAATTGCGTCACGAGGGCAGCCCAGAAATGCTAAACATTTCAAGATTTCTTCTTCCAATCACAGGACTGAACAATAATATTGATCTGAAAAATCCTCTCTTAAGCAAGGCAATGAAAGGGGTGATAAAGCACGCCAGGAAAGTGGTTGGAGAAGCTAAGATGGTCCTCAGTGATGCAGCGCGTTTTATAACCAGGGTACGAAAGCTTGTCAAAGTGACGAAAGACCACACAAACGCGAACAGAAAAGAGGCGAAAACAAGCAATGTTGGCGAGAAGATGCAGAAAACAAGTTCCAAATATCAGGCCAAGAACGCCGCGAAACATCATTTCTCTTTATCTCAAGAAGAGAGCATTAAAAAGCAAACGAAGATGAATGGTGCCAAAAGGCACGACACAAAAGGTCAGGAAAGTTTGCAAACACGCCGGCATAGAAAGCAAGATACTACCAAAGTGAAAGGTGTGTCAAAACGATCGTACCTTGATTCGACTGAAACGAAAAAAGCCCGAGAGCAAGAAAGAGAATCGCGAGTGAAAAGAAGAGAGCTGCCGGACACTTTGGAGAGCATTCTTTTTACCATCAATGGGCTAAAAAACCTACTGAGGTATCACTGAGGACAATATTGCAGTTGTCACTAGCGAAGTTAGAACTCAATTGATTGTTAACACTTCAACTACTCAGCAGAAAACACTGAGGAAGATAAATTAGTTTCTTGATGGACCGAGAAGTGGGAAGTTTTAGAATGCAAATAATTGGTTCTCTTGCAAATGCTGGCACCGAGTATACTCAGACAGCTATATATCCGTCAGTCGTCTGCCAAGAGGTGTCATTAAAATTAAAGGTGATGTTACACGAGCCAACTTGGAACGCCGATTTTTAACGCAACATTGTTGCCCGAATCTTGTTGGAGTTGGTGTGTGTAACACCCCCGCCGTCGACTTTTAATGCAACATCGTTCCCAACAGTTGCGTTAAAAATCGTCTCGTGTAACATGCCGTTGCCGACCGTTGCTGCAACAAAGTTGCGTTAAAAGTTGTCTCGTATAACATAGATTAAAAATCGGCGTTAAAAATCGGCGATGCAAATCGGCTCGTGTAATGTTACACGAGCCGATTTTTAACGCCGATTTTTAATCTATGTTATACGAGACAACTTTTAACGCAACTTTGTTGCAGCAACGGTCGGCAATGGCATGTTACACGAGACGATTTTTAACGCAACATTGTTCGCTGCTCGGGGACGATGTTGCGTTAAAAGTCGACGGCGGGGATGTTACAGGCACCAACTCCAACAAAATTCGGGCAACAATGTTGCAGGTTTTTTGAATCGCTTTCAAAAACCTGCAACATGTTGCGTTAAAAATCGTCCTGTGTGCCATGTTACACGAGACAACTTTTAACGCGACAATGTTGCGTTAAAAATCGGCGTTAAAAATCGGCTTGTGTCACATCACCTTAAGGCTCATGCATCACCAGTACAGTTGCATCCCAAGTGGGGAGGAGGGGGTGGGGGGCTATATATAAGTCCGAAGTCATCGATTAGTAGGAGCTAGGAATAGCCGTAAGGTTTCGAAGGCGGCAAGCCAAGTATATTTCGTAAATTAAAAAGATTTTAATTTCGTGTTAAAAATCAATAAAAGCAGAAACTATGGTAAATAGGTGACTTTAGATTTGAGTACGAGTACGAGATCGAGAACGAGTACGACTTTCAAATTTCAAACCCGTCGCCTCCATAGATCCCTTACCCTACCCTATTGCTTACTAACAGAAAAGGAGATTTTAGAAACAGGATTCATGTACGGAGTGATCATTTAAGGCGCGCAAACTAGATTTAAAAAGTCGTACTCGTCCTAAATCTCGTACTCGTTGTCAAATCTAAAGCTCCCTAATAATGCGCGCGTAAAACAGTTCGTTGGAGCAGGGCCCGAAATCGAGACTTTTTTTTAAATTTCGAGAAAATGGCTTCCTTTTGTAACTGACGGAAAGATACAAACCACATGATACGAGTCTGAACAACGGGGCTAGTTTCTAGAGAAACTGTGGTGCTCGGTCGCGTGGTATTACCGAGATGACAAGGTTATAGTAATCATGATATTTACCCAGGAAGCTCCACTCACCGAAGAGGGCTTCAGGGAGGTCCCTCGTCCAGATCGAATTGGAATTTGGAAATTTTTTATTTTTGAGGAGAGGGGAAAATCGGAGTACCCGGAGAAAAACCTCTCGGAGCAGAGTGGAGAGCCAACAACAAAGTCAACTCACATACAGCCCGGGAATCGAACTTGGGCCACATTGGTGGATGGCGAGTGGCCCAACCACTACGCCACCCCTGCCCCCCAAGTATTGGGGTAAAGGGTGAGGGAGGGCGTGCCATCAGGGTAGTTTTCCCTTCGTTTAGATGCAATCGTAGTAACATCAGACCCATTCCAGCGACCTTCTTCACAAGTGTTTAGCCGTTTGCAACGTAACCAAAAACAAATTTCAGTTGATTCTTGCCTTGCAGCATTTTTTTCCTTTTTATGGTTTTGTATCTAGTTCGACATCTAATATACACGTACAACACTCTCTATAAATTCCATAATACCTGATTTTGGGCTCATGATCCATGACATATGAGCATAATTACATTGGTTTTGCCACTATCACGCTAGTCATGTCATAAGAAACTACAATCAAATCTCAAGAAAATCATGTTATTTTATTATAACGATTCTTACACTTGGTAGACGCAAAATGAAACCTATTCACAAATTATCTACTGTGACTGAGGCTAATGGTATTTATCAAATGAAGGCAAATAAAAGTTTCTCTATCAGTTTGCATTCATCATTTTTCACATTTTTCATTACTCTTAATCAGGCAGCAGTGGCTCTTATATAAACATAATGAAATCGCTAATTAAAAAGATTTGACAAAGAAACTCCTTTGGCACCGAGCCAGCATGGCTGCCACCAACAGGGGAGATGCAAGAGTGCAAACACGAGTGAATCTCCTCTTTCCCTTTTCTCTTTGGTCACAGGTGTGGATCAAGTATAGTGTATATTACTTCTATACAGTTTACTTTTTGGTTTGTTTTATCTCCCTAATCTTCACTGCCCCGTTTTTGCAGTGCTTATGCTACTTCACAAGGCTAGTGATAGGTATAGCCTCACCAAAGAAAACAATGAAAATAATAACTAATGCCAATGAAGTTCCACACTTAACTGATTTGAGAGGCATGTTAGCACTCTGTAATTTATTACAATCTAGCTATGCGTAAACAATTATATCTGAAAACTCTGACAATATTTCTTCTGACAAAACACTACAAGACTGACATCATTGCATTTACAAACCCTAATGCAAACACAGTATTGGAGAAACAATTGATGTGTAAATTGTTGGCTCAGTGTAACCAAAATAATAAGCTGCTGTTTTGCACAAGATCAAAATGAAACTATGAATAATAATAATAATAATAATAATAATAATAATAATAATAATAATAATAATAATAATAATAATAATAATAATTAGGAATTAAAAACCGAACAAGAACGATGCAAAAGTCGGCACTCCTCAGATCGGCACATATCCTCAGAAAAGAGCTGGAAGTCTGAAGTCTCAGGATGAGACTTGACTGGATATTTCTTCCCAGGGAAAATCCCTGTGCTAAATTCTAAATAATAATAATGATGATAATAATAATAATAATAATAATAATAATAATAATAATAATAATAATAATAATAATAATAATGAAGGTTTTCATAAGCTAGACAAAGTTCATCTGTTCGGATTCCCTAGCTGAAATTTTAATTGCCCGAACATGTTAGGGAACAAAATCTTCCTTTGAGAAAATGCTTAGTGAAATGAACTTTCCAAGACGTTTCTTAAGAGAACTATTTTCTTTCCGAAAATGTTAGCTGACGTTTTTGACTGCCAAAAATAGCAATTATGACCTTTCCGAAAACCCAGGGGCTATGATTTCCCAATTGCGAATCTTTTAGGCCACGTTTTAGTTACAAAAATCTGAGTACACTCTTTAATCAACGCCAAAAGCCCTAGGCGAATGACCCTCCACCAAACAGATATCTACCGCAACTTGTCATTGGGGGCCCCTGTCTCAATGTTTCTTGTCATTTTTTTTTTGGGGGGGGGGAGGGGGGGTGAGGGGGTCTGGCCTGCAAACTCTTCTCTTTCACTCGTTTTTCTAATTTTCTTTTACATGTGGAGGAGGCTAACAGGGATCTATTATTTAATTTTGGAGGATGCTTAAGAACCACGGCAACTAAAGACAGAACTAGGTACAATACAATAAAGCAGCTGCAATCTAAGAATGTAAAAACGTATTGGACATCATGATGTGGGTTATAACTTTCCTTCAATCCCCAAAACTGTCAGCACAATGGCTGCAATAATTATAAGCAACACAAATAGCAACAGCAGACACATCTTCTTGTTCTGCCACCACATCTTTTTGCGCAGCCTTACAGCTTGTCTGTGAAAGATCTGAGACTGATAACAAGAAAGGATAAAATTACTAATTATAAGCATACCAGGTTTCATTCAATAGGCATATCACTTTCAATCAAACCATATTTGAGGTGAATATGCAAGGAAGTATCTGCACATACTGGGTTCTTATTGATGCTGGGAATACCCAAATTGCATCAACATCAACATTTTTTCAACACAGAAATATGGAGTGTACAGTGTATATGTCGTGGTTCAATTTTATTATTGGAGGTTTAAATTTTTTCTCCCTTTGTAGGCAACACCAGAACATGCAGGAGCCTGTACTTCACTGTACTCATAGTACTTAAACGTACTGTACTTCACAGATTGCATTCCGATAAAGAGAAAATAACTATATTGAGACGCCATTGATAATTAAAAAAGTTGGTTTAACAGTTAAGTAATTCATATTGATATGCTTTCCGCTCTCCCTAAATTTCCTTTTCTTTTTTTCCAAAGATGCAATGGTAATTAAAATAAAACAATGATAAAAATATGAATTGTAACTTAAATATTATTCCTTCCATTCTTTTCTTCTTTTCTTTTCATTTTAATTTCTTTTTCCGCTGGGCCGTCTAGATTAGCAATTGCTATTTTGCAGGCCGGTCTATTGTAAGACCATTTTTAGCTGAAATGAAGTTGAAGCTGAAGTTGATAGGATACCCAAAATTAGCTAGGACATTTTCAAGTTCTCTTTTTTTCCTAGATCCACGTGTGAATGGAATTCTTTGTCTTCAGAGACTGTAAATTTTAAATCACTAAACTGTTTTGAAACAAATTTAGCTAAATATTTTAAAGATTGAGACATGACTAGGATGTTGTATTTATGAATACTATTTATTTCCATATATTTCTTTTTATATTTGTACATAGTTACATAATATGTAGGTTCACCTATTTTATTCAGCTACTTGCCATGTGTTTTATTTCTTATCAAAAGTTGGTGTGATGTTTAATCGACTTTACCAAGTGAACATAATAAAATTAATGTTGATCCTATGTAGACGTTTGTTTTAAACTAATTATCATACATCAAAAAATTTAAAACAAGGATAAATTGAGCCACAACATCAAAACCAAGGAGAGAAAAAATAAAGAACTGCAGCATATATCCTGTATGTTGCCTATCAAAAAACACAAACCTCACAAGACTGAAGCCCTGTGCAGTGGAACCTCTCCTTTGGGACACCTCTATTCAGGGAGCATAAACTTTGGTCCCAAAAACGTGTTCACATTATCTTTGTTTCTGTATCTGTTACCGAGCTATTGTAGGAACACTTCTATTCCCAAAGCCCTGTTTTAACCGAGGTTAAAACAGCCACTACAGAAAAGCACCACTCAATAGGTTTTAATCAATACACAAATTATATGCAAGGCCCAACATTTTTAGGATTTGTAGTTTAACTTTTGTCATAATTAATAAGAGCATAGATGAAAGACATTTTTTTGGCTATTCCCAAATATTTTATTAGTACAAAATATTAATGTCCTTCAAACTTCAGAAGAAAGCCTGGTTCATTTTTCTCTACATATTGTCAACTTACACTGTGATCCAGTTCTTCTGTCTTTCCCACAAGAACATCAATCTTCTCACCTCTTTCAAGAACTTTTTCTACAAAAAACACATGCCACAACATTATCATTAATGTGAATAATGTATTTGAAATAAATTCACGAGAACATAATTTATGAACCCACAATTGAACTGCTCCCAATGTCAGTGGCTTCATAGTTTAGTTGGTTAGAGCATTGCACCGGTATGATTGCGAGGTTACGGGTTCAAACTCTGTTGAAGTCCTGAATTCTTTTTAGGCTTCTTTTCGCAAATTACTGCATAAATTGCGTTCACAACTTTGAGGATCACTCTTCATTTCATTATCATAAATGTTTGACAAATTATACCAAGAATAAGATAACAATTCTGGATACTTTTTCAAATGAAATAATACAGGAGTGATGACCAATTGATCACTCAAATCATATCAGATAGTCTAAGTAACTTAAAAAATAGGTACCCAGTAGGGTACATGAGTCTAGTGCTTCGAACTGATGATATTTGTGACTGATTTCACATGTCATACCAAGGGTCGGAAACAAATGGAACCTGACATGGACACCATTCTGTACGGGGCATTCGGGTACTACTTGGAGGAGGGGGAGAGGGCTGGGAAATGGGAATGTGGTTCATGGCATTTTCAAAATACTTCAAATAGGCCATGCATTTCACTTTGTGGAGGAGGGGTCTCTTTTTTTTCTAAAAATAAATGGAGAATTTCAGCATTATGTTTAGTCTGTGCCCAATGTGGGTGCAAATTTGGCAGACAATTTTGAAGAACGAATGACGTGCAAAATCCTACAATCTTGAGCTGAAACGCGGGGCTGGACTTACAGTATAAAAGTGAGACCACACAATCAAAATGAAAAATATTTATTTCAAACCTGAGACAAGAAGGTCAAGTTACAAATACACGTTACATTCTACTGGTAACATTACCAAATTTTTATCATAACCAACAAGTTAAAAAACGTTCAATAACCACGGATAGTTTGTCACGTAACTTGTGAATAAAATATAAACTGATCAATGTCGACTTTGGGTATGATTTTAATATCTTAATTCATACCAAGAAACAAATAACCAAACAAGAATAAACAATTTAGTACGGCTAGTTATCTCACATGAAACTAATTATTGTGCACTTGCACTGACAAAAATATTGTAATTTGATGTAACACTGTGTCAACTCTTAAGGTGTACATAGCAATGAAAACTCAGACTGTCTCAGTCAGCAAGCAAAAAACTGCACAACAATTCTTGCAAACATCTGTGGAACTGAGTATAAACATGTTTACGTTCACGTGAACATTTGATTTGTCTTCGACAGAGCGATTAATGTCAGCCTCAAAAGAGAGTTTATTGTCCTTAAAGGAGGGTTTATTGGCCTCCAACGAGGGCTTTCTGCTCTCAAAAGAGGAATAATGCTAATCTCTAATACACGCACAAGCAGTCCGCTTGAATTGATCACAACGGCTTCGACGATCAACAACTGACTGCCTTTAAGCTTATATTTGTTCAAGACCATCGACCTAAATGTGGTAGAACACTCGCAATATCTTTTTCTTGATTGATCCAGTGCATGTTAAGAAGAAAAGAAAACCAAATCTAGAAAAGAAACCAAATCTAGAATAATTCAACGTAAA
Organism: Pachyseris speciosa; assembly: GCA_016490735.1. Classification (NCBI taxonomy): domain Eukaryota; kingdom Metazoa; phylum Cnidaria; class Anthozoa; order Scleractinia; family Pachyseridae; genus Pachyseris; species Pachyseris speciosa. The sequence continues at coordinate 2,328,204 of JAEMWC010000011.1, read as the reverse complement.
ACCTACCAGTGGATTCATGTCGTCAGCTACAAGGATCTTCTGTACAGATTCCCACGTGGCATTTTTGGATGCAGCTTGTCCACGAACAATTTTCATTCGATACCATGTACTCAAGTTCTCAGATCGATCGAGAAATATTGCAGCAGCATTCATTGAAACTCCAACATGCCTGTATTGTTGTCTATTTGCGTATCCACGTTTTCAAATCGATTGAAGAAAATATAGTCGATACTACTATGCAATTGTGGACAGTGAACAGCACTGAGTAGATAGAGTCTAGAGCGCATGCGCACTAGACTCAAAAAAGCTGAGGGCCCTTTAAAATTTTCCAGATCAAGATTTGCTTATCAAATTACATTGTAGCCAATTACACAAATACTATTACTTATCAAATTTATACAACGACCTGTACTGACTGTACTGAGTTACAAACAAATTAAGCTCCAAAACCCTTGCTTTTCAATGTTGTAATGTATAAAAAAGAAAAAAGTTTATGAAGGTGAACAGCATAAGTTGCAAATTATGTACTGTAATAGTTTCATGATGGTAAAATGTACCAAGATACTATGTGCGATTCCAGAAAATTCCCATAAGTCCTGCACAGACATTAAAAGTAAACTTCAAGGGTGGGGATCTACAGTTGGTGTGTGTATTGGGGTTAAGGGGGTGTGGTGTGGGGAATGTGCCCTAGTCGCTCAAAAAGACAACTACCTCTGGAATGTAATATGTTACATGTAGGCAATGCATACCTATATTTTGAGTCATTACATCTTTCACTTCATTCACCTCTCTACGCACTTTAGAAATCTGATCTGCTTCATCATAACTAGAGTCAGAAAACAAAGCCTGGGGAGGCAAAAAAATATTACATAATAAAAGATCATTGGTCATATCACAAAGAGTTGTGTGGTATATATTTTTTTTATATTTTGGAATCAACTTAAACCCCCTTTGAATAATGAAGTAGGTGTTTACATATTACACAACAGCAACTTAAGGATAAAATACAATTTATAGAAAATGCACTCACCCCATGCGCCCGTCAGAGAAAGAAAGTAAGAAATAAATTCTTTGACCACAGCGACAGGGTTTGAATGCATGCAGATCACAATGCTGATGTTCTGCTTCTAATCGATTACACCACCAAGACATCTTATGTTTTTGCCAGAGAATTTTGTAATAGTTAAGTGAGATTTGGAGTGAGTCATGTGAGTCATGCATCGTCTATTTAATAGCCTTTTCACCAGAAATGTTTAAGGGTCAGAATCACAAATCATAAATGTTTTGTTGAACCACATTTTCTGTGGTCTTACATGTGTACCAACATTGATAAAGGGGAGGAGGACCTCTTTTCAGTCAGAATTAATTATATCTCAAGTTACTGTAGTAATTATTTTTTGCAACTGTTTGTAGCAAACCTTCAATGTAAATGTGACCAAATTAAAAAATATTAATAACAACCTTAATCGTTCTGAGTCACGCATCATCTGTCATGCTAACTGAGAGATTCTTCAACAGAAATATTCACCAAAAATTGAATTATTTTTACAATTGAAATTTTTACATTCTAAGCATTAATTTGCACTTGTTGAGAATTTCTTGTTTTACACTCTGCACCAGCACAACAGTGCTTGTGTCCATTAATAGTCACGAAAGTGGCAAGTAGAAAGTAGAGGTAACTAATGCCTTACCATCTGACTGGCCAATACTTGTCCAAAGTCTCTTCTGAATTCATTGGCATAGGCTGTTCTTGCCCTTTGTTTCAGAGTGCTGTTTACAAAACGACGTTTAATCTATGTGCCAAGACAAAAAAAAATTAAAATTGATTGTAAACAGGAGAAATACCACAAAACTAAATAGCACCTCCAGCAAACTATTTACATTAACAATCTGAATGTGTTTTCAGGGATGGGACTCTTTCCACTCAGGTCTTCAGGACCTGAACCAATTTTCGACCACAACGCCTTTTTTCATTTTACTAATTCCACACCAGGCCTATGTAACTGAAAATTCACACTCATTTTCAGCTCTTTCATTAATGGATATCTTAAGTGAAAATACCCATGTTGCAATTTATATATTTTGGTTAGTTATTTATGTCACTTTAAATATTTTGAGCAGTGGTACAAATGTAATTCACTGCTGCAGTGCTCTCTAACAGTAACAAATCACAAGACTAAGTAGTGGTAGATTAAATCTCCACAGGAAAAATAACTATACCTCAATTTCATACAAAACGGCTTAATTACCATACTCCTCTGCAGAATATAATTGTGGCTTAAGGTGGAGACACCTAAACCTCCCTGCCCCACACCCCCCACCCCCCACCCCCCCCCCCCCCAAATCTAACCCCACTTCTCATGGAACTCGCATGCCAAGAAGTTTAAACCAATACAAACATCATGTGACAAGTTTTTGGCCCAGAACAATAAAGATTGGGCTACGAGCTGCCGTTAGAAATAAATGATTAATACCAGCATCGGCACCTTCAATGCAGCTGCAGACATTTTAAGTATCAATTATTTTTATTTTTGCTTCAATACTTGCTTCACGTCCTAGATATTTTGCAAGTTACCAAATGTAGATGTAGGTGTACAGTGTACAATGATGTACATGTGTAACAGGTAACAGCTCTCCTAGTTTACCACCACATCAAGGTACTATTGCCATTCATACATATAAACTGCATCTGGTTCCCCTTACCTCTTCAAGAAATGCATATGGCTGCCTCTTTCCAAAATCCTCATCAGCCATGCAAAGGAAGATTAAGCCATCGTCTACTATCACATGAAAATGGTAACTTTAAAATACAAAGACAAAGAGTATTATGCACTTATCAATTGAAACCCCCCCCCCCCCCTCCTCCTCCTCCACCCCCCTCCACCCCCGGGCCAAGGGGGTGCCAATGGACCTTGGGTGTTAAATTTCACAGCATGTTTTGCCCTTGGGGGTGGGGATTTCTCAAGATTTGCCATATTCAATTTTCCTCTTACAGGACTGTAGGTGGGGGTTGTACAAGTTTAAGTGCCCCAGTAGGGTGGGGGTTTATGACCATTTTATTTGACATGAAGTCAAATCCCCAGCCTGTCCTGGGGGTGGGGATTTCAATTGATAAGTACATTACCAATTGGAAGCAGAATGTTTATTTAGACTTAAATTACAGGAATCCAGTTGTTCATACTTGAATGAACCTTAACCAAAGTGAAACTACAAACCAAAAAATTACGGCAGTAAACCACTATCACTGTCACCTGTATAAAGCTTAAATTTATTCTGACGTAAGATACAACAACATATCTGCATTCTGTCATCGTTCGCGGATGACCTATAGACTTGGCTAAGGCAGAAAAGCACTTATTAAAAGGATTTATCCATCGAAGGTTGCGACAATCACATGTTATTCAGTAAATACACTCTTAAGGCTGACTAATAAGTCAGCCTCAAGAGTGTACTTATGGGTAGTACTTGTTGTATTTACTGACTACCGTAATGACGCACCTAAGCTTTAAGACGTATTCTGACGTCGTACAAACATGTACTTGTCATGCACCGCACCAAGACGTACATATATAAGGCAGTTGTTTTGCAGTGGAAAGGTGTCTGAATCACTTTTCTCGATAGATTTCAAATGAACACGGTACCGCAAAGCTAGCCGCATACAAGACTTAGGCTAAATACAACATTAGCGCGCACACAAGATCCTACGGCGAGCCTTGGCTTCGATTCAGAGCTGAATTCAAACGATAACAAAGTTTTGTACAGCGACAAATGTATACTTTGATCGTTATAAAAATCACAAATGACATGGTGGTATGTAAAAGCCAGACACGCCATGACAGGATACAGAACAAGCTCACATGCTACGAATGCAAAATGAACTGCTTACCTGCCGGAAACGTACGTACATTTTGTATCATCGTGTAAGGGGATTTTTTGTAAAATTGAACCTGTTATTTGCTGAAAATTGCCTGTAGTTTCCGTATAATCAACAAGGACCGTAGTTCCACGAGCTATGAGGCTGTAAATTATTGACATGGCTAGTCGGCTGAAAGCAAATCCTCTTCGTCAGAGCAAAAACGTGGAGTGTTCCAAACGTAACTAAGAGTTGTCCAACTCATGTAAGGACAATTAAACTGTCCCCAAAGAATTTCACATGACGTCACTGCAAATATCTCAACAATGCTTATAATATATATGGGTTATTGGCCAAGCGTGAGGTCAAGATGGCGGGATATTGGCCAAGTTCTTTTTTTGCGTGTTTATGCGTGTTTATTGCGTGTTTATGGACCTCGACTTCGTCTCGGTCCATAAACACGCAAAAAAAGAACTTGGCCAATATCCCGTCATCTTGACCGAACAAGCGTGGTAAATAAAGGATTTATTATATGACTCAATTAAAAGACGCAATTAAAAGATAGTAAAACGCTTACAACGACTACATTATTTGCCAAAATTTTCAGACGTTAAAATTTCGGACGTTTCATTTTCGGACACTTTGCTGAAACATAGTTAAAGTAAATTTACGCCTACAAAACAGGAATTAGGCTGAAACAACATCTGTCAAAATAATAGTTTTACTGCACCCTCAAGGTTTTACAGACAGATACACCGACGAGAAAACAACACAAGTAAATTCTTCGTCGTCTCCAGGAGCGTATTGAAAAGAACTACGAGCTTCTTTATTAATCACCTCAGTCACCGACAGCAACAGAAGAAGAACCATATGCCAGTGACAACGAGGAGGGCCTTTCGATTGTGTTTGATTGATGCGGATGTGAAGCAGAAGAGGACAACACTGGCACTGGCAATGCAATTATCGTAAAACTGAAAAAATATAACTACAGTAAACTGCAAAATGGAACTTATCAGTTTACATTATGTTTTCCATAGAAGAAATAGGACTTTTCCTTTCCAGTGATAAAAAAGAACGAGCAAAGTCTAATCCTAGTTCTAGCTACATCATGTACTGATTGGCCTTGAATGCAAGTAATATCGTCGCCCAAGAAAGCAATTAAAAGTTTTATACTGTACTGTAAAAATTTCGGACGCTTAAAACTTTCGGACAGTTTTATTTTCGTACACTCTTTATGTCCGAAATTAAAATCGTCCGAAATTTTTGGCAAGTAATGTTTAAACGGGGACCGTCGACTATCTAAAGGGCGATTTAGACAGTACGATTTGTTGCGCGTCTTGGCGTATGCGACACAACGTAGAACAAAGTTGTGCCATGTGAATGCTCATCATATATGATTCATTTCATATATCATTCACACTCATTTCTTTCACGGGATCATATGAACCCACAGTTGACCTGCTCCCAACGTCAGTGGCTACATAGCTCAGTTGGTTAGAGCATCGCACCGGTAATCGCGAGGTCACGGGTTCAAACCCCCGTTGAAGTCCTGAATTTTTTCAGGCTTCTTTTCTGCGAGGATCATTCTTCATTTGATTTCATTTCCGCAGTTCATATATGATTCATTCTATATATCATTCACACTCATTTCTTTCACGGGATCATATGAACCCACAATTGACCTGCTCCCAACGTCAGTGGCTTCATAGCTCAGTTGGTTAGAGCATCGCACCGGTAATCGCGAGGTCACGGGTTCAAACCCCGTTGAAGTCCTGAATTTTTTTTCAGGCTTCTTTCGCAATTGCATAAATTGCGTTCACAACTGCGAGGATCATTCTTCATTTGATTTCATTTCCGCAGTTCATATATGATTCATTTCATATATCATTCACAAAACTAAAACTTATCGATAAGGCTGTTAAATGAACGAGGGTGAGTATCGCGAAAATTTGGTTTATCAACGGAGTTGATAATGTAAATTGACCACCGTACAGGGATTCGATTAGCTGACGTTTCGAGCGTTAGCCCTGTGTCGGAGCGAATCGAGGAATTGTGGGTTGTGTGTGGTTTATATACAGAAAATGGAGCTACGCTATTGGTGGTAACATGGTAACGTGAAAAACAGGAATAAATTAATTGAATGAAAAGCGCTCGTTGATACCGTGGGGATTAAGAGTGCCAATTTGAAAGATCAGTTTTTGCTCGAGATTTTTACGGCTTTCCGTGGTACCTTGATGTAGGGAAAGGCCGGAGATCGACATGTGTTGTTTGGAATGGTTAGGGAGATTAAAATGCCGAGCGACAGGTTTGGATGCGTCTTTGTCATCTTTCTCAACATCACGAAGATGTTCTCGGAATCGGTCACCTAGTCGTCTTCCTGTTTCGCCGATGTATAACTTTTTGCATAATGTGCAGGTTATGCAATAGATAACATTTGCGGAGGTACACGTGAAACGATCAGTGATCTTAACAGATCGCTTAGGGCCCGATATTTTGTCAGTGTTTTGAATGAAAGGACAAGTTTTGCATCGCGAGCGCGCGCATTTAAAAGTGCCAGGTTGTTCAGTTGTTTTGCATACGCTTTTAACTAGAAAGTTACCTACATTTTTGTCGCGTTTGAATGAAGTCAGCGGTGGTTCCGAAAAGATTCTAGCAGTTTCTGGATCATTTTGCAGTATCTTAAAGTTATTAAGAATGATGGCTTTAACTGGGTTATTATGCGGGTGAAATGTGAGGGATTCCCTATTCTCAATTTCTTAGACTTCGACGTCTATGTAGTGATGACTCTGATTTTTCCAACAAATCAGAGGAAATGTGCCATTTTTTCGAGAAACGCGGCTGCCCTGATTCTGTGGTTCAATCGGGCCATCACCGCGCTCAGCAGATTGATCAACAGTCAGCACTACAGACGTCACAAAAGGAAATGAATTCCATTCACCCTCACATTTCACCCGCATAATAACCCAGTTAAAGCTCGAAACGTCAGCTAATCGAATCCCTGTACGGTGGTCAATTTACATTATAAAACTCCGTTGATAAACCAAATTTTCGTGTTTCACTTCCCCACCGACGCAGCACCACAGTTTCTTTAGAAACTAATCCCCTTTATTCATGAGTATCGCGAAGATTAGGCTTCCACCAAATTTCAGCAACCAGTGGTATGTTTCACAAACCCTTTATTTCTAAAAACTGACAATACATGACCGTTCTCAGAGATCCAGTTTGCTATCAACGAGACAAGGATAGCAAAAGAAAACTCCATGAGCAAAAATGAAACGAAGGACAAACAATAAGTCGCACAACAAACTTTTTCATGAGCCTAGAACAGCACGATCAGTTGAAGTCAGAGCGAAGACCGCTCCACAAATCAGTCAATAACAATAGGCTGAATGAAAAACAGAAGTAATCCTATCAATATACATAAATAGGTAGTCTGTGAGTACATGTGGCTATTGCATGCACACTTTGCGGGCCTATCCAGCCGCCACGGGCTTTTCAGTCATTTGATGACATAGAGGACCCCAACCTCGTTCCCAGGATCTCTCCTCTTCCCGCCCCCTGGAGTGATACCTGTACGGGAACGAGGTTGAGAGGACCCTTCATATAATCGAGGCAAGTGCTTCTTTCAGTAGCCACAAAATAACGGCTTGCTGTTGTTTCCAAATGGAAATAGAGTGATTTAGGATCACCGTTATGGCAAGCTGTAAAAATAACTAAGTAACCGCGATTTTCTTATATTTGTGCGACATTTCCATTTTCATGGTTTCCATTATTAATTCTTTAGAGAAAACGTAAACGCGGAGAAACTGACATTTTCCGTTTGCCGTAACTCTCTAACGCCATTTTCTAACCTCAGAACAAAGTATAAGGACCGCTTCTCTTGTCTTGAGAACTCGCCTTAGACAACCTATATATACCAAGAGAACACGCAACACCTCACCCAATGCAACGAGTGGATTCTTCACCCTCAAACTCAAAGCATTTTTTTTTTCACTGCAACTGAAATCTATAACGTAAACTTTTAATTATTTAGTTTTTGCTTTCACTCTTTTACTTTACAACCATCGTGAACTCCAAAACAGACTTGTAACCCGGATCAAGGTCTCCAAACCAGTCAGCAAATTAGCTCAATCATTGTCTTCTGGCTTGTCCTCTAAGCTGCAAATGAAATCGAATTCATCTGGGAAGAACAACAAAGAGAGAAATTCAAGTCATAATATTCAACATATTTCCGAGGGGCACACATGCTCGGCGTGTTAAGGGCAGAGTATTTAGGGGGAGGGAAGGAGTCTGAACGCAATAAATCTTAGCTTGAGTTAATTCTTATTCTCCCAAAAAGTTAGTGGATAGAGGCATAAACCATCAAAAAGGAAACTACTCACGCTGGGGTATGCGGGTATTCTCGACAGAGCAGTGCCCAACGGTCTCAGTAGTTTTGCATTCACTCCAGACCACTTATTCCGAAGCTTTGTTCATATGAGCTAGTTTGATGACTAATTTTTAAACTGAGTGTTGTGCAGCAATAAGTGTTAATCCTTCAGTCTTGGGAATGAAAGACTAACTTCAATTAGAGAATTATAGCGATCCCATTTTCTGACCACATACCTTCAGTGACAGGTTGTACGGACAGCCGAGCAGATGTGAACAGAGCAAGTGATTTTAAAGGGCCACCAGTAGCTTTGTGCTCCTGTGTAAATAAAGTAAAATTAAAATTCGCCTCTTCCACATCTCCCATAATACACCTTGTTTGCCCCCAAAAAATTTTGTACAACCATTGGTTTCAATTTCTCTCGAGACGATTGTTAGTCCCAAGAGAAACTGAAAACAATGGTTGCGCAAAATTTTGGGGGGGGATCAAAGTTTATCATGGAAGTGGCGAATAAGTAAGTTTTGTTTCAATCCATACTCTTTCATAAAAAGCTTACTTCAATTTCTAACCCGTTGCCAATTACTGGTAATTGCATGGTTTTAGTTTGTACCTTTTGAATTTAATCCCTTGGTAAGCTTTCAGTATTACCTTGACTTACTGTTCCTTTTCGCATGTCTGTGGGTCCAAGTACCAGCTTAGTTTCTTTGTATTTTACATCAATTTGATCCGTGTCCCTGGCAAATTAATTACAGCCACCTTTCCTTTTCCAAAAATACTACAAGGCAAGGGAATGCACCAGTTTGCGACTTAATTGCTCTTATTAAGTCAGAATCCACCCCCTCCTTTTGGCAGAACAATTTTCTGACCATGTGCAGATCGATGTGACCAGTTGTTGCCTCACCAGATGAAGAGTCTTCAGTTCTCGTAATGAAATGTAACGCTTCATCATACGCACAAATTTGACATCTACCTGGAGAAAAACAAACAAAAAAGAAGGAGCACGATGAAAAGGCTACTACTGACAAAATCAACACCTTACAGGTGTCCCAGATGAGAGAGGGTCAAACAGGTGAAAAACCCGAGAAAGCTGGCTTCCTGACCTAACAGATTGGGTGATAACGTTAAGAATTTAGAAAAACACATGACTATTGACCCCTTAAAAATTATCGTTGACTCCCTAACTTGCCGCAGCCTGGTCAAAGTGTTTTATAGCAGTGGGCAACATAGCTGGAATAGTAGGCAGCAATCACCAGTGACCCTTGCCTGCTAAAGAACTTGGAGGGAAATCCAAGTGTTAAAAGTGCCCCTAACCCCGAAATATTTTTTTCGCTAAAATAAATCTTTGCTGTTCGAAACAAACTGCGACTTTCTGCGCTTTTTTCAAACCAAATCTTGACTTTTTCTTGGCTTTAAAAGCTACGAAATCTAACTGTCATCTGTCACACGACCGAGCTAGTAAGAGGCGTGGGTATATTCCCCAGCTGACGTCACAAACTGATTTGCATCTCGGTAAATAATTGTAAACATGCATGCAAAACAGTTTGACGTCAACTGGGGAATAGACCCACGTCTCTGCTGACTTGGTCGTGTACCAAATGATGCTTAGTTTATCGCAAGTTTTGAAGCCCCCAAAAAGTCTAAAACTGGAAATTAAGTCTGCATGTTCTTGGAATAGGTACAAAGTATTGTATTAGTGGAAAAATAACTTCGGGGTTAGGTGCACTTTAAGAAAAGGACAAGTAATTTACTGTAGGCAGCAAATTTGCCGGCTGCCGGCTCATTTTAACATGGCTGCTTGAAAATTTATCTGGAACGCTGACCTGACAGTGCAGGTCTGAAAACTGAAACACTTTCAGTAAATTCTAAAAGAATTTGTTTTTGTGATGTGTAAGATCTTAACTACTTACATGTACAATTGAAATTATTAATTTTCAAGAAGGAGACTACTCTGTCAGATTCTCTTACCATAAACCATTTAGGATTGTCCTTTTTGGCACTCCTTGGTGCAAGAAAAAAATTGAATCAATCACACATGAACAAATAACGGTACAGTAATCAATCAACCACCCATCCAATTTGATAAAGACCTACATGTAATTCAATCAAAGGGAGGGAGGGGGCCAGGGGCCTAGCTAGGAAGGGCAGGAATTGGGATTTTGAAAGTGGCAGGAACTGGGAGAAAACTGAAAAAAAAAATTGCAATTAACATTGGTGTAATACAACTTATAACTACTTTCCAAAGAGCAAGCCACAGAGCCTGAAAAATAAAGGCAGTTTCAAAGATTTTGTCATAACTGGTCATTACAGTGTACATACAGTCATATATTTGAATTGCCTGTTTAGTGCTATTTTCTTCACTGCACAATACAACTTAACACATGTACAGGTTTGTTAAAAGTTATGTCACTCAGGTTAACAGGTACAACAATGTACCATATTTCCTTGAATAAGCGCTTATGCTCTGACAAGTGCCCTTGTGATATTCCAGGTTTGCACACAGCTTGCGAAAGGAAAAATTGTGAATTTTGCAAAAAATTGGAAAAATTGCAAAATTTGCAAAAATTGGAAAATTTGTTGAGTCAGTGAAAAAAAGCAGTTGAAGAGCAGGTTGAGAGGGCCCCAACAAAAACTGTGATTTTTGCAAAACCTGCGAAGATTGCAAAAACTTGGAAAAATTGCAAAAATTGGAAAATTCATTGTTGAGTCAATGAAAAGCAGTAGAAGAGGTGGTTGAGAGGGCCCCAACGAAAACTGTGATTTTGTAAAAACTGTGAAAATTGGAAAAATTGTGAAATTTGCCAAAAAAAAAAGTGGAAAATTCATCAAGTCAATGAAAAGCAGTAGAAGAGAGGGGCGCTAATGAAAACTGCCATTTTTGCAAAAATTGGCAAAATTGTGAATTTCACCGCAGAAAATTGGAAAAATTGCAAAATTCACAAAAATTGGCAAATTGTAGAGTCAGTAAAAAGTAATACAAGAGGAGGTGGAGAGGGCCTCAACAAAAACTGTGATTTCTGCGAAACTATAAAAGTTGGAAATTTGTGAAAAATTGGAAAAATTAGAAAATTTGCAAAAGTTGGAAAATTCGTCAAGTTAGTGAAAAGCAGTAGAATGGTACAAAACCAACTGTAGGTTGTGAGGTTCCCAAGGAAAACTGCAATTTTTGTGAAAATTGCAAAAATTGGAAAAATTGCAAAGTTTGCAAATTAAAATTTTTTGAGTCAGTGGAAAGCAGAAGAAGTGGAGGTTGAGAGGGCCCCAATGAAAACTAGTCAGTGAAAAGCAGTTCTTGTTAGCAGATCAATATTATATTGTACCCCATCAAGGCGAGTATATAGGTAGCTTTGTTTGCTTTCCATTTGTTAAATGCCGTATGTCATGAAATAATAACATGAAATATGTGAAAAATCATCAACCTTGCACTCTTTTGCAATTATTCATTTCAAGATGAAAAATCACAAATTTGGCAGTTGCATGCAAACCTGGACATAAGTGACAGCCTCCCATGAATAAGCACTCCGATCCCTCCCCTCCCCCGCACTTTCTTAAATTGTAGGGAGACAAGAAAAACCTGTTTTTATTGTCACTTAAAAGAAGCTAAAACAGACTACACCGGCATCAGTAAATGCAGGAGAACAGTTTCTTTTCCTTTATGTCACTTCAATTTATTTCTATCTCCATGTGTTTGCAATCAGGTCTTTTATGTGCATTCTCTGCTCTTTTAATTTTTGCTGTATTGCCGCACTCTTTGTAACTCCTGCAAACTTCCCAGGCACAACTAGAAAATTATATAGTCTTTGATAACCAATAATATCTACTATCATAAAGTTATTAGGGTAGTGCTTGAAGAAAGAAGTTGATAATAAATGGTAGCTCAATTAGAATGTGACCAAAAGTTCTCTTGGAGGAAAAAAATCTCTTTTAAGGCCTAATAGGTCAAGAGGAATGTGACAATCTGCATATCATTGAGAGATAATCAATATTTTACAAACATGCATACTGATACAACTGTAGCTAATGCATGTATTATGCACTGGGAGTATGGTATGCTTGCTTACCACTGAGCCTAGAGCTGGCACAGTTTTGACAAACTATAAACTGGATGAAGTTACATTTACATGGATGTTTGTTACATTTACATGGATGTTTGTTACATTTACATGTAGTCCAAATAAAGTTACAGTTCATTGAAAGAAACACTTAATAAGCACCCCCCTTGATTAAGCCCTCCTACCTCCCCCCCCCCCCACTCACTCACACACACACACACACACACACACACACACACACACACACACACACACACACACACACACACACACACACAAACACACTTTTTTGCCTGAACTTTTAAATAAGTGGACAGGTGCTTTCTCGAGGAAATACAGTATCCTATATCTATACAATCAAATAAATCCTTAAGCTCATAACTTCTAGAAGGTTTTTTAACTTACGGATCATAATGAGGATCTGCTTTGTCAAACTGTGTATCATCTACATAGCTTTCTTTTACAATCTGATTGAACAAAACAAACAAGTAAATATCATCATGCATATTAGGCTGAATTATATAATTATATATATTTTAAAATATAACAATCAGGAACTTCTGTTCAGTTAACACCACTGCCAATATACTGTATGTCTAACTATCGACCAAGAATAAAGATAACAATTAACAACCTTTAGTTGACAGTAGGTTCTCTCGTAAGTGGCTGCTACAGGGATAAAAGAATGCCACTTACCATTTGATATTTATTAGTGATTGTAAAATGAACATAGTGCTTGACCTTGAACTGATTCAAATGAGATTTCATTAAGACAGTTTCTGAATCGGATGGCTACAGAATTAGGTACTTACAAGAGTGGGCAATCAGAGAAAGTCAACTCTTATCTCCTTACCTCCATAATCCCAGCTATGCCAGGAATTTTGCAGTTGCTATGGTAAAAGAAAGCAAGTTGGCCAATCTTCATCTGATCACGCATAAAGTTGCGAGCCTAAAGCAAGTCAGGAAAATGTAAATTAAAAATTAAAATTGGTGATTGACATCAATAGATCTTTAATACTTAACGGTGTTCTATGAGGACTATACACAGGGTTATAGGCATCTGTTCAGCTGAATTACTAAGTAGCCACTGGGCTATCTACTAGCCCACGCACATATCAGTAGCCCAAGCTCCTTCCCAGGATCTTTCTTCATCCCACCTTACCTTGCCTATACCCTCTGCAAATTGAACAGAATATTTTTCCCTCATTGTTCATGATGTGATATTCAAGCCATCTGAACATTACTTTTCATGATGGATTGAATCCTCTTTTTACATTTATCAGTTTTCATAGTTTCTTCATTTCTTTCAAATTCACTTTCAATTGCCTTAGCCTTTTTGGGTGGTCGGTGGTTTATAGTTTGATAGAAATCTTTCCATCTGTGATCGAAGGTTCTAATGAAATGTCTTCAAGTGCAGAGAAGTCTGGGGAGTACATTACAGCTGTAAGTAATTAATTCATAATTTGTCTTTTTACTGGATGTCAAGTGAAGGCAATGGAATTAAATATAATTTATTTCTCGAATTCTACTAGCCCATGGACTACTGAACATGTGATTTTTAATAGCCCGAGTCTACTTTTACTAGCCTTGGACATGGCTAGTGGAGATGTCAAACCCTGTATACTGTGGCATTAAACAACAGAGCATAACAAGTGTGCAGGTTGTGTAGCAGCATCAGTGTGTCAGGGTCGGCATTCTTCCAACCATACATGGACATGAATTTGTCTAAGGGAATAGTTATTAGTACGTTGCTGGAGCTGGTCCAGGTTTCAATGATCTAAAGGCTGTGATCATATTTTCATAATAATAATAATAATAATAATAATAATAACAGTTTTATTACCAGTATTTCCACAGGTGGCTCTTCATCTGTTAATATCTAACTAAAGCTGATTACAATTAAAACAAACTAGGAAAAGCTACATTAAGACTAATAAATAAATGTAACGGACTACTGCTGACTTTCATTACAACCAATTAAGTTACAAGCTTCCACTTTAACATAACATATAAGCCCTGTTAATAACTATTTCACAAATAACGTATCATTAAGTCATAGAACTATTTTGATATTATAGGAAACAAGCTAAATAATTATATTTTCACAAGGCGTGACTAAGGTGTAGCAAATCGTGTGACATTTTGAGCTACAGTACTACATTATGCATGACACATCTACAGGTGCCCCTCCCCCACTTCAAAACAAAAGACAGAGTAAAAAGTGCAGTGTTGTGGCGGATGGTCAACCCCAGATAAGGATGAATATCCCCCATCAAATCACATGTGCCAAGTCTTTCCTTAATTCGTTCCATGTCAATTAGAAATATTAGCAGCTAGGTTACATTCTAGCCTTCCTTCGCAGACATCTTTGGGCTAGTCGCATGTTCCTCCCCCATGAAAGTGATCTGCTTTTGAAACTGACCTGCCACTTCCATTCACCGGCAGTTAGCCAATCATACATGTACCTCGTCTTCCAATTTGTGGAGGACAGGACTTCAAACCAAGGATTATTTCTGCAGACGATGTATGTGCATTGTTTGGTGAAAATTACTCAGTAAGTGTCAATTTCCATTCTTACGCAGCTCATTACTGGCTATCTGTTATACATGTACAATAGACAGATACTCCTTGGTTTCTTCAAAACAAAGGCTAACAGCCAGCAAACGGAAGTGGGAGTTCAGTTGACCAGGCGTTCATGGGGAGGAATGCAGGATTTGCAGCCAATCTCAAGAGACACAGATATCAATAATGAAACTAAACGAACAGCTGGTAGACTAATGAGAGATCTGTTGTTTATGACCACCAGCATGGTGGTGATGATGTAATGTGCAAATCACCTAATATTATATACATTTTGTGACTCAAACTCTATTCTAGCCTCCTACGCAGACATCTTTGCACTCATCATGCAAATCCTCCCCCACAAATTTCTGCTCAACTGAACTGCCACTTTTGTTTGCTGGCGGTTAGCCAATCATAGCCCATCTTCCAATTCATGGAAAACAGGACTTTGACCCTGGGATTATTTTCCCACACAATGCATGTAAATTGTTTGGTGGAAATTACTCCGCGGGTGTCGATTTCCAATACACAGCTTGTTATTGGCTATCTGTTATACAATAGACGGATACTGATTGCTTTCTTCAAAACAAAGGCTAATAGGCTGCCAGTGAACCGAAGTCGGAGTTCAGTTAAGCAGAAGTTCATGGGGGAGGAATGCGTGACAAGCCCAAAGACTTCTGTATAGGAGGCTACCAGGTTCTGGATAATGCATTAATTTAACCCTTCAGTTGAGTATCTTGACTAGTAGTACCTGGTAATTTCTGACACCATCCCAAGATGTTGTTTGGTCTGGCTCTTTCTTCAATTCCTCAATGCCAAACTGAAATGATTACACATTATTTACTTTATAGTAGACTACAGACCACCACTTGGTCAATTAACTCAGTTGGTAAGGGCAATGGACTGCTAAGCAGAATGTCATGGGTTTAAAACCCAGATGGGACAACAAACCAGGGTCTTACATAATGGGTGATTCCAGAAAAAATCCATAACCGTACCACAGGCATCATCTTGGAATTCCGAGGTAGAGGGGGGTTTCTTGGACTGGAATTCTAATGGCATGGGGTGGTAACCAAGTTTGCAAAATTTTCCAAAGGCATTGGGGGGGGGGGGGGGGGGGTTCAGCTCTGAAGACAGCAAAAGCTTTGCTTCAAATCACTGATCTGTTGATTTTTCAAGCACGAACTGACAACCAAGGATGTATAGGATAAAGATCGATTAGGCAGCGTTCCTGTAGATGAAAGTAGATTGTAGGTAGATTGTGTAGTGAGCTCCAGATGGAAGAAGTCTTTAACTTGGTGAATTAGTCATTAGGTTCGTAAAATATACTCTCCACATTTCTACAGTCTGTCGATTGACAATCCTGTGTTGGACGATCATGTTGCATGGTTAAAACTCGTACCAGTTTCTCATTTTCAAATTGAATGCCTGACAGGTTTGAATTGAACGTTTTTCTTGTCCTGTACCTGGAAAGTATTGTTAGTATTTGTCCTAAAAGTCCCCCTGGCTTAATGTTTGCAAGTTTCAGGGGGCAGTAGAAAGGGTTAGATCCTTGCTCGACTGTTTTTTGAATGGCATCGATTGGAGCATATGAAGATCGTAACGCAGATCGTTTTTCATTCGATCCTCAAACAAAATGTACTTTGTGGAGTTGGAAAGTAGAAAGCTAAATACGATTTTAAAAGCACACATTAGCTGCAAGAACTGAACATGGAAATCTTCAGAGTGACAAAAATTGCACAACGAAATCTTAAAAGCAATGACGAATTGAAATGTCGGCAATGACCATGGTTTTATTGTTATTCAGACTGGCCAATCAATGATTTTTCTTGACACCCAATGGAAGAATGTGGCAGGGAGGAATGAATGCCTTAATAATCGAAACAAGTCAAAATAATTTCGATGCCACTAGCACTGTTGGGCAAGGTTGAAGTTCAAGACAAAAAGAAGGATGACCACCGAGTTTTTGCAAATAAAATTTCCTGCGACTGTAAACAAGAAAATAAGAAATTTCCTATCCTCAGGTGCTTTAGATAAGGACCAAAAGAAAGTACTTTGTTTCACCAAATAATTAGGATTCAGAAGGGGTTATTAAAAAATCAGGGGGAGGGGGTTTATCGCAATTCCGAAGGCATGTAGGGGTTGAGCAGTTTCGAATTTCTGAAGGAAGGGGTGGGGGGGGGGGGGTTAAAACGTTGATGCTGTCCATGGTAGGGTACGGATATTTTCTGGAATCTTTCAACTGAAGAGCTTGGTGCAAGAGTGGAGTTTGTGCCAAATTGGCCTGACATCTTACATGTAATTCCCCTAAATAATTCACTCTACTATGACCTACAGACCAGTTGGTTATCATTTCTTTACATGTAGGTTCGTATTTATTTTGTGATCTTAGGGCTTACTCATATGACTTTTTGCCCAGAAACAGAAACAGAAGGATCTGCATGATGCACGATTTTCTTTGCTTGGGTTTCAGCTAAAGTCATTTAGGCTTTCAAACCACAAATTAAGTTATAACTGCAGGCCAACATTTCTGACACAATGACCAGTCTGTTGGCCAAAGGAGAGAAAAGTTTAGGCAAAGTTTAGGCCACATTGGCACATAATTAATTCCCGGTCCCTCTTGCACCAACACCTTCAATTGGTAGGATCTTGCTAATTAGACTGTGTACTCAACATCTGTCTCAGGTCAGGTGGTCATGTCATTGAGCATTGGCTTTGACTTCTTCACCTCCATGGGGACATAAAAGAACCCAGCCACTTATCAATAGGAGTATAAGCCAGGGAACATAGTTCCCAGTGCTTTAGTCTGACCTAATCATGAACATCTCAGGACAGGGTGGAGGATGGGCAATGGAATGATGGCACCTACACTGTAGTTGTCTCTAATGCATCTACTGATCAAGGAAACCTCCCAAGAAGCCTTATGAATTCCTTGGCACAGATAAGGACTGATGATGAGGTTAGACAAAAAGAGTTACTGACAGCTCCTTTTGTCATTCAGTTACCATTATCGAAGACCATCAGCGTTGTGAGTTAACTGCTAGACATCTTCAATTCCACTACATAAATAATAAAATAAATCAAGTTTACCTTTACATCTACCCCATTCTGTATTCTGCTATCTGGCTCTGATTTCATAAGCCATCTTGTGTACAGTAACTGCTAAACAAAAAGAAAACAAAATTAATTTACTCAGGTCTCAATATAGGGGAATCCTTGTTTACAATATTTGCCTCATTAGCATGAACAATTCAGTTTCTGATGAAGCTACAAATAAATCAGTTCTGAATATTGAAAGATCATAGTATGAATAACTCTGCCAATGAATATGAGCCTCATGTATTGAATTCTCAAAATTTTGCAAAGAATGTATGAGCTCATTAATGCTTTCGCCACCCAGAAATTGTGCAGTTTTTGGAAGACAATATCTCCTTGAATACTACACCTAAAGAGCTAAAAATTTCAAATTGTATTAAATTTCACTAGCTCTATATTTTTCTGGAGTCAAATCATGTCTAACATGTTTCCTTCTGTAAGCAAAGCCATTTGCAAATGAGCCAGCAAAAATGTAAACAATGACGTAAGCATGAATCCCCCTATAGACTATCCAACAAAATTATACTTATTAATAATCCTGACTGGCCTGGCAAGCCCCACATTTGCATTTTCTGAGAGTTGGAACAGAATAATGTATACGTACATAAAGTAAATTGAACTCTCATAAATTAAAGATTAATTTGAACTTCTTACTTCCCAAGCAAGATCACAGAAAATTCCAGAATTAGTGAAAGCTAAATGGAAGTTCCAGAGGGCTTTAACTGACAAGCCAAAACCAAAATGCCTCCCAGGGGAGGGACATACTATTTGAATATCTTCAGGAAAAACTGACTCATCTTTTGATCCCTCCACGAATTAACTTTTTTTACCAAGTCCAGTTACCATTTAATTACTGCTAGGTGAGCATAGATTTCTGGGAGAAAACAACTAATCTTGACCATTAGTTTATTATAAAGAATTTTATGATTTTGTTAAGTTGGCAATAATAATTATTGTGTTGTTGTGGAAAATGTCCACATCCCTCTCACAAAGTGTTTCTTTTTCTTAATTATTTTTTTGCCTTTTTATTAGACACCCCACCCCCACATCTTCTGGAAAGAAAAGATGAAAAGATGCTTTCTTGAACCACACAACATACAGAACAAAATGGGTGTTCAAGTCTGCATAGCTTGAAATTTCATGCTTGTCTTGCCTGTTTTGGAGTCTTGGTTTCCTTGGTGCTCTTACTTTCAATTTCTGCAATACATAGTATAACAAATTATTAACTGCCAGTGAGGAAGCCATGAGCCCAAAGCCTTTTTAAGAATTATTAACCCCAGCTTCCCTCACTTGTACCACACAGATTTTCTTTTTCTGCAATAAGTGATAGAAGATTTTTGCAGACTAAAATCGAAAGGTGCTGCCATTTATGCAAATGTTTACATCCAGTAAAGAGCACTCTATATGCAAATGTACTTCATTTATAGTACGACGAAAACAGTGTTTATTTTATCTTCACAGTGACTTGTGCTCCCTATTTGCTATTTTTAAGTGCCAAAAATGGCAAATAGAGAAAAACAATCATCTCAGTTGAAGTTTTACCCTTTCGTTTTACTCTGCTTGCATGACCAATTTTACCCATATATTATTGTATTCATGAATTGGCTCATAGGACCCTTTCGAAATGGGATCTTTAGTTAGTGTTTCACCTCACTGGTACTTGCCAAAAGGTACTACTAGTATATATTACAAGGAGTAAAGTGGATTATTTTCCAAAGGGGATAAGGGGGTCATCAAAGGCTTTTTGCAAAATCAGAGCTGTAAGGGAAGGTTTTAGGGTGGGGAGAGGGCTGGTATTAGAGGAGCAAAGGGCTCATTAAATAGAACGTTTATGGTATCTACAGTGATCTAACCCACGGGAAAGATCTTTAAAAAGATGAATCGCAAATGCATCCCACCCCCTCCCCTCCTATATCCCACTCCATGCCCTAGGAACGAAGTTCTAATGCACCTATCAATGTTAGTCCTGAGGGGGGAGGGATACAGGATGGGGTGGGGACTTTGATCTTTACCCTTGGGGTAAAGTTTCGAGTTCAAAGTTCCCCTCCGTAGGGATTGAGATCCAAGAGGTTGACCTCTTAAATGCTTAAACAATACACACACTCCAGGTTTAAAAATCACAGTTTTTTTCTTTTAACAATGGGAATGAAAGAACACTTGAAGAAACCAATAGTTTATCAGTAACAATAGATTGGGCAAATTTTCATTACCTTTCTTTCCTCCATCTTGTCCGTGCCTCATGGTGACTTATGGGTATTTTCATGACGGCAAAGTCACTTGTATGAGTCGTATCCAGGCTCTGCTTTGTCGGCCAGTTTCAAGAAGGCAGTATCACAGCGTGTATTATACCATGGCAAAATCCAAGTCCAGGAAACGGTCTTTTATTAATTTTTCTTCAGTTTTCAAATTTGATCAAACTTCCCCACCCTGGGGCCAATATTCTCTTCAAGTTGTCAAAATTCCCCACCCAGGGCAGGAGATGTCAATTAAAGTCCCCACCTCATCCCATATCCACCCCCCCCCCCCTCCCTCGGGACTAACATTGATAGGTGCATAATATTTGTTATATTCAGCAAGAGACTATGGCTCATTGCGCAAATGAAATGGTTTCCAATACTAGTATCTACGGATCCGTATGACTGTCATTTCGTCCTTAACACCTCTCATAAGATCCCCTGTACGGCGAAACAGTTCAGAACTGCAAAACGCTGCATCACTGAACTCAGTGAACACGCCACAAATAAACATTGATAATGCACACGTCCACCGCCCAGCCGTGAATTTAATGAACCGTTCGCTACCACAAGTCGATCGAACCAGGCTTAAATCGTATAAAGGTTGTTACATCACGTTGGCCAATACAATGATATTACCTCGTTTGCTTTTCTTGTTATGTTTTTCATCTGCTGTTGACTCAACTGCACGCTTCTTCCTTGGAGGCATTTTGGCGGCGCTATCAAATCCCCAATCATTAGCGGAAAAGTACTGGTTACGAGCAAGGGAAGGGAAGTGGAGACTGTGGGCGCGATCGGCGCGATCATGAGGCCTTCCAAGGGGTAGAGAAGCGACAAGCGACATGGCTCCGAAACAGGCGACAATCTTCTAGAAAAACACCGACAACCGATAGAAATTGGTAGAAAACGCGTGACAGTTTGCGATAGCGACAATTCACTTTCCATTCCTCTTTGGTTTCTTCACAGGGGACCCAGACAATCTGTTTGTGTGACCCTTTGTTATTTTATAGTAAATGTATGGGATTTGCCGTATGTTTCATGCTCTAGCGACGAATCGCTAAATATAGGTATTGAACAACGCTAAATAAAAGTGAAATTGTCTTACCTGTGCTGTACTGTCGTCCTTTTGCCTCAATACTGATATTTTAAGCGATTTTGTCGGGTTTTGTCTTCGCCGCCGACTGTGCCTCATAAGAAATGATTTTCATTTCTTATGAGGCACAGTCGGCGGCGAAGACAAAACCCGACAAAATCGCTTAAAATATCAGTATTGAGGCAAAAGGACGACAGTACAGCACAGGTAAGACAATTTCACTTTTATTTAGCGTTGTTCAATACCTATATTTAGCGATTCGTCGCTAGAGCATGAAACATACGGTAAATCCCATACATTTACTATAAAATAACAAAGGGTCACACAAACAGATTGTCTGGGTTCCCTGTGACACAACGACATTTGTCCCTAACGAAATAAGCGAGAGACAAAACGACACCAGACCACCCCTTGGAAGGCCTCATCAATTTCAGCAAAAATAACGAAATTCCCAGTTGTCAAATGGAACGATTTTTTCGACTTCAGTGAATTTTCGAGATGAACTTTCCGGCGATTACCGTTCCATTTTCTTCTGAACCGAAAATTCAGGAATTTTTGACCAAATGGATCGCGCCCTCTAATTCCGTTGCGCTTCCACAAAATATCTCAACATACATGTACAGTCTTACAACTAATCAAAGTGGAACAGTCGCGTATATGTGGTTTGGATTCCTTTGTCAGGAAACATTCCTGGAAGCTCCAAAAGAGAAGCGTGACACTTGTGTTACATTTAAGGGGTCAAATTTAAGGTTTACCTTGGTGTAAAAACCTGGCGAGGTTTCCTTCGTTTTGTGAGGTATTGTTCTGCTGTACGCTGTTTCTTAGAATGTTTTGTTTTCTTTGGTCTATGTCATTCGTGAGTGTCCCAGGTTTTTACACCGACCTGGAGCCAAAATTTACGTGTAACAGCCCAGTCTCCTCTGCTGTGTTTATCAAAATATCTTATGTTTATCAAAATCACCTATAGCTATTTCCTCCTCTTAACAATAATTATCTTTTGTTTCTTTACCAACTCGGCATTAATAATAATAATATCAACTCGGCCTTAATAATAATAATCTTTTATTTCTTTATTTCTGTATATGGTAGCAATCTTGATTACTGTTAAATGATGTTGATGCTGTTGAACGATCTTAATTTTGGTTATACGGTTCACGTGTTTGGTGCTGGATTTTCCCTCCGCCGAAGGCTTTGCTTGGGCCTCTCTGTTCCAGAGACTTGATGACGTTTTTGCCTAACCAGGCCACAGGTCTCCTATTGACTCCATGCAGTCGTTTTCAGGGGAGTCGTATTTCAATGGGAAGCTGCAGGTCTTTCCTTCTATCTAGGCCGCATTTTCCCTCCACCGAAGGATATGCCTGAGCCTCCCTATTCCAGTGACCCAGTTCGCGTCTGGTCTTCTTTGATGAGCACTCCTTCTGGCCTAACCAATCCACTGATCTCCTTTCGCCGAGGGAAAAGTGAGCTCAAATAGGCTGGATTTTCCCTAAACCCGAAGGCTTTCCTTGAGCCTCTCTGTTCCGGTGCCTTGCTGTCTGGTCGACTTTGATGAGCAGACCTTCTGGACTATAATTAACAAGGCCACAGGTCTCCCTTCGTCAAAAAAAAGCAGGGAAAAAGCAGCTCAAGCAGAGTTGATTTTCCCTCCACCGTAAGCTTTGTTTGAGCCTCTCTGTACCACGCAGTGACTTACCAGCTGGTCGTCTTTGATCAACAGACCTTCTGACCTAACCTGCCCACTGGTCTCCCTTCGTAAAGGATAAAATCAGCTCAAGTACGCTGAATTTTCCCTCCACCGAAGGAGTTGCCCGTGAGCCTCTCTGTTCCAATGGCTTGCCGTCTTGACGTCTTTGATGGCTAACCAGCTGACCACTGGTCTCCCTTTCCCAAGGGAAATTAAAAATCACCTAAAGTACGTTGGATTTTCAATCCACCGAAGGCTTTCCTTCAGCCTTTCTGTTCCAGTGACTTGCCGTCCGGTAATCTTTGATAAGCAGTCCTTCTGGCCTAACCAGGCCACTGGTCTTCCTTCGCCAAGGGAAAAATTACTTCAAGTAGGCTGCATTTTCCATCCAGCTAAGGCTCTGTTTGCACCCATCTGTTCCAGTGACTTTCAGTCCGGTCGTCTTTGATATAAGCGGAACTTCTGTCCTAACCAGGCCACTGGAATTCCTTCGCCAAGGGAAAAACCAGTTCAAGTAGGCTGGAGCTTCAGTCCACCAAAGGCTTTCTTTCACCCTCTTTGTTCCATTAAATTGCCGTCTTATCATCTTTGATGAGAACACCTTCTGGCCCAACCAGAAAATGGTCTCCCTTCGCCAAGGAAAAAATCAGCTCAAGTATAGGCTGAATCTTTCCTCCACCGAAGGCTTCGTTTGAGCCTCTCTGTTCCAGTGAGTTGTCGTCTTTTCGTCTTTGATGAAGAGACCTTCTGGCCTAACGAGGCCACAGGTCTCCCTTCGCCATGGAAAAAATTTAGCTCAAGTAGGCCTGATTCTCCCTCTACCGAAGGCTTTGCTTCAGCCTCCGTGTTGCAGTGACTTGCCTTCTGGTCGACTTTTATAAGGAGACTTTCTGGCCTAACCAGGCCACTGGTCTCCTCTCGCCAAGGGGAAAATTAGCTCAAGTAAGCTGCATTATCCCTCCAGTTAAGGCTTTGCTTGAACCTCTCTTTTCCAGTGAGTTCCCCTCTGCTCGTCTTCGATGAGCAGACCTTGTAGTCTTGAAGCCACTGGTCTCCCTTGGCCAGAAGGAAAATAAACTCAAGCAGACTGGAGTTTCCCTCCATCGAAGCCTTTGCTTGAGCCTCTCTGTTCCGTTGACGTCCCATCTGGCCGTCGTTGATTATACCTTCTGGCTTAACCAGGCCACTGTTCTTCCTTCGCCAAAGCGAAAATCAGCTCCAGCAGGCTCGAGTGTGCCCCCATGGAAGGCTTTGCTTGAGCCTCTCTGTTCCAGTAACTTGCCGCCTGATTGTCTTTGATGAGCAGAACGTCTGGCCCAACACGGCCATTAGTCTACGTTCGCCAACGTGGTGGTTTTTCCCTACACCGAAGGCTTTGTTTGACCCTCTCTGTTCCAGTGTCTTCCCATCTGGTCGTCTTTGATGAGCGGACCTTCAGGCCTAACCTACCCACTGGTCTCCCTTCGCAAATGAAAAATTAGCTCAAGTAGGCTGGATTTTCTCTACACCGAAGTCTCTTTATTTCAATGACTTGCTGTCTGGCCGTCTTTGATGAGCAGACCTTGTGGCCTAATCAGGCCACTGGTCTCCCTTCGCCAGGAAAAAAGTCAGCTCAAGTAGGCTGGATTTTCCCTCCATCGGAGGCTTTGATTCAGCCTCTTTGTTGTTGTGGCTGGCTGGCTGGTCATCTTTGATGAGCAGACATTCTGGCCTAACTAGGCCACCGATCTCCCTTCGCCAAGGGAAAAAGCAGCTCAAGTAGGCTGAATTTTCCCTCCAGCTAAGGCTTTATTTGAGCCTCTCTGTTACAGTGACTTGCTGTCTGGTCGTCTTGATGAGAAGACATTCTGGCCTAAACTCGCCACTGGTCTCCCTTCACCAAGGGAAAAATCAATTAGACTGCATTTTCCATCCAGTTAAGGCTTTAATATGTGAATGATCATCGCAGTTATGAACATTATTTAAGCAGAAGTGAAAATAAAGCCTGACAAAAAATTCAGGCTTGTACGGGATTCGAACCCACGACCTCTGCGATACCGGTGTAGCGCTCTACCGACTGAGCTAACAAGCCATCTGGGAGGTCGTCGTTTTTTTGGTTCGTAATATACCCGTGAGTGGCGAATATATGAGAATGAATATATGAAAATCATATATCTGGACTGCGGATTAATGGTTTAATTTGTGAATGACCATCGCAGTTATGAACACTACTTAACCCTTTCACCACCAAGAGGCCTCCCTTTTACGAGCAAAATCGTCTGGTATTAGCCAGAGGAAAATCTCTTAAGTCCCCCTTGGAGGTGAAAGGGTTAAAAAGTCAGCTCAAGTAAGCTTCATTTTCCCTCCAGGTAAGGCTTTGCTTGAGCCTATCTTTTCCAGTGAGTTCCCGTTTGGTTGTCTTTGATGAACAGAAATTCTGGCCAAACCAGACCACTGGTCTTCCCTCGCCAAAGGGAAAATCGGCTCAAGAAGGGTACGTGGATTTTCCCTCTATCGAAGCCTTTGCTTGACCCTCTCTGTTACAGTAACTTTTAGCCTGTCGACTTTGATGAGCAGAAGTTCTGGCCTAACAAGGCCATTGGTCTACCTTCACCAAGGGAAAGATCAGCTCTAGTAGGGTGGATTCCTACACCGAAGGCTTTGTTTGAGCCTCGCTGTTCCAGTGAATTGCCATCTGGTCGTCTTTGATGAGCAGACCTTCTGGCCTAACCTGCCCACTGTTCTCCCTTCACAAAGGAAACAACTCAGCTCAAGTAGGCTGCATTTTGCCTCCACCGCAGGCTTTGTTTGAGCCTCTCTATTCCAGCTCTTCAATATTGAGCACACCTTGTGGCCTAAGAGAAAAATCAGCTCAAGTAGGCTTGATTTCCCCACACCGAAGGCTTTGTGCTTAGTAAGAACCTATATTATTATTTATTACTTCAGCCTCTCTGTTCCAGTGACTTGCTGTCGGGTCGTCTGGATTAGCAGACCTTCTGGCCTAACCAGGCCACTAGTCTCCCTTCGCCAAGGGAAAAATTACTTCAAGCAGGCTGAATTTTTCCTCCAGAGAATCCATTGCTTCAGCCTCTCTTTACCAGTGACTTGCCGTCTGGTCATCTCAGCACACCTTCTGGCTTAACCAGCCACTGGTATCCCTTCGCCAAGGAAATCAGCTCAAGTAGGCTGGAATTTTCCGAACCGAACACTTGGTTTGAGCCTTTCTGTTCCAGTGACTTGCCGTCTGGTCGTCTTTGATGAGCAGACACTCTGGCCTAACAAGCCCACTGGACTCCCTTCGCCAACGGAAAACTCAGCTCAAGTAGCGTAAGTGTCCCTCCACCGGCAGCTTTTCTTGAGCCCTCTCTGTTCTAGTGACTTGCCGTCTGGTCGCGTCTTTGATGAGCAGACCTTCTGGCCTAGCCAGGTCACTGGTCTCTCTTCGCCAAGGAAAAATTCAGCTCAAGTAGGGTGGATTTCCCTTCAGCTAAGGCTTTGCTTGAGCCTCTGTGTTCCAGTGACTTGCCGTCCGGTCGTCTTTGATCAGCGGACCTTCTGACCCAGGCAGGCTACTTGTCTCCCTTCGGAAAAGGAAAAATTAGCTTAGGTAGGCTGGATTTTCCCTCCACCAAAGGCTTTGCATGAGCATCTCTGTTCCATAACGTTGCCGTCCGGTCGTCTTTCATGAGCAGACCTTCCAACCAGGGTTAAACATCAGCCCAAGTAGGCGGGAATTTCCCTCCACCTAACACTTTGTTTGAGCCTCTCTGTTCGATCCAGTGACTTATTGTCTTGTCGTATTTGATGAGCAGACCTTCTGCCAGGCCTCTGGTGTCCCTTTTCCAAGGTAAAAAACAGCTCAAGTAAGCATGGATGTAATTGTCGCCTTTTCGACTAAAAGCAATTCTGGGAATTCTGGGACGATGGCGGGATAGAAGGCCGTCGATCAATTTCTATGTCAGATAGTTTTTAGTGTGCAGCCACCCAGTCCCACTTACAAAATGTTGCACCGATTCGTCCACGCAACAGCCAGAAAGACAACCTCACTCGTGAACCACCAAGACGCGCTCAAACACTTTTGGCGGCCCACTTGGTGTGAAATTGTTTTTTACCTCTGTTTCCCTTCCGATGGTTGCCTCTCTACCCACCATCCCACCTAGTTACGAGTGCTCGCTTAACAAGAAGCAACGGCTAGCGTGACATTAAAGATAGAGCCTTCGGTGTTGGGGACCAGCAAGATCTCTGTGGTAATCCCTTGTATGGACTACCCTCGAGAAATTGCCCCCCCCCCCCCCCCCAAAAAAAGATCTAGACATACAAAGGTTTACCGAACGAACGCGTCCCCGATTGCGTTACACATATCTCATTTTGACACGTGCTTAAAAACTTGTAAAGGTCCAAGCAAACATTTGCAACAGTATCTAACTTGTTGAAGTTGTTGGCCAGTGAAACGATCCAAACAAGTACCAAAAATGTTGGACGCTCACTGGAAATGCAATGGATTATGACCTATTTTGGGAAGATGTCCGTAGAACCCTATAATTAGGTATACAATTTTTGAGTCAAACTCTGTTCATGGTCATGTTTAGAACTGGGTCAGCATGGCAGTAACATGCATGTATAAGTAATTAATATATAGGGCTGTGCGAAAATCGTACTGGAATCCATCACTGGAATTTTCCGATCGTCTGGTGAAATCCTGATATTTATTTAACCGGGGCGGGGGTACCCAAAATACAAGGAATCTGGGCATCCTGGGAGGGTACCGGGGAATACCCAAAACAAGGCAGTAATACGAGAAGGGAGGGATACCCATATCCTTCTGACACCGCCTGACGACCCAACTGTAGTGAGCAATCTCCATCCCGGACCCTCCTACCAGTTTTGACAAGGTACTGGAATAGAGGCAGTATGCTGGTACATTCTGAAGGAGCTCGAGGTTAGCATTGAAAACAAACCATATCTTTTACTAACTTCCCGTTCCTCGCGAGGTAATTAGAAATAAAACGAGATGGAAGGCTTCCTACCTCATACGACTTCCAGATAATAAAGAAATAATCGAAGAGAAGGGGAACTTGATAGGTATTTACACGACAAAATCTCTACCACGCCCCCACCCTCTGTAATAAAACGGGTGCTTCCAGGATGTCTGCAAGACAGAAAGTACGAAATCGTTGGGGAAAACCTTATGAAAATCAGTTATAAACAGGCAAATAAGGGGATGGGGCAGGGGACGTGAAAGCTCTATTTAAACCCGATCTCTAGTGAAAGGAGTGCTTCCTGGAGGTAAGAGAGACAGAAAGAAAGAAAACGTCGTAAAAACCGGCAGACATGACAATTTTTAATTATGACTAAATTTCAACCGTCGTACTAATCCCACGATGAGGCTAATCTTCTTCCCAAGGTCTTTCTACCATCTGTAAAGAGCGTGTTCTAAGCTAGGTACATTTCACACTTTTCAGATAAAGCGCCAGGAAAACATCATTAAGGGCCCTCAAACCAACATTTAAATACAAGACAACACTTCGAGCAACTTGTTTCACGATTAAATTGTAAAATTAGTTACATGGTTATATACCTTGACTTTCACTCAACAAAACGGGCACTGTGATTGGTTGATTCTTGGTGAGGTGCCCCTGATCAAATTTATGCCGATGTTGCCAGCGCTGGATACAACAGCAAGTGATCAGTGCATGACCAAAAAGTGGCGTCATCTTCAGCACGTGCTCACGTGCCCTAACCCTTGAACATTTGAAATTATTTATTAAGCGGGCTTGTGAATAAAGAAGTTGTGTTCTTGTAGTGTCGTCTTTATTTGTTTGTTTGTATTTTTTGCCGTGATTGTTGAAGTGAAAGTCTAGATATATAAAAAAGCACTTAATGTATTATCCCTTGGGAAACTAGTTAGTATTGTTTTCCCTCGAGTCAGGACTCTCGGGAAAACAAAACTAACTGTTTCCCTCGGGATCATAGAATAAAAACGTTGTTTTGCTTTGTTCCCAGGCCGAAACGAAGTCATTGAGGCAACCATACTTTATTCTTTGGAGGCCTGAGGTCCAGCGTGATTAAAGCATTTGTCCTTTCCTGTCAGGCACTTGGCCTTAGCATTTCGATACCCTGAAGGGGGTAAACACATTCGGTTGTCCGCCGATGAAATTTGGGATTGAGGCTTACCCGCATTTCCGGCATTTTCCGTTGACATATTTAAATTTTAGCACGCACTAGATCTCAGTTCTAATTTTTGTAACCACTGCTGCAAGGGAAACAAATGTGAGATTTTGTACGTAGCAAGGTATGTCACACAGACAATGTTTCCTTGTACCCGAGTCGATCGTTGCCCTGTAACATGGATTACAAAGCCGGGAGAGCGTCTCAGTACCGTCAATGAGTTTCCGTGTTATCTTACAACTTGATATCGAAGGCACGATATGCCTTTCCAAATATAGTTTAAATACAAAAGGATAACGAGAAATAGTTTTCAAAAATTAAAGAAACATAGAATAGTGATTCTAAATGTCCCCGTTGCATCAGGCCCCAGTTGTTCAAAGAGCAGATAACGTTATCCAGCTGGTAGGTCACTATCCAGCGGACAAACGTGTATTAGTCGCAGCACATTTTATTTGCTGGATAGCGAGGTATCCGCTGGAGAAAACCATCCATTCTTTCAACAACTAGGGCCAGGAGTTGACTGTTAATACTAATGTAATATCTTGTTGTTTCTCTAATGAGTGCCACGTAAAAGTCTCGTAAATTTTATCCTTACTCAACCCTTCTACAGATTATTAGTATAAATCTACTAGCGTTCTATCACGAATGCCGTTCTCTGATTGGCTACGCTACTCGCCATCTATTCTGTGATAGATGGTGAGTAGTGGTTGTCAACCAAATGGCGGCCGCTTCTTGGCGTTTTTGAAGTGTCTGCGGGGAGGATTTAGATAATTTACTTGTTTAGTTTTGAACGACTAGTAGATTTAGACTAAATAATTAGATTATTCGCTCTCGATTTCTATCCGTGATAGAAATCTCGAGCTCATAATCTAATTGTTAGACAGAGTTCATAACTGATTCCAATTCTGAATTGTCTCACGTTGACCTTTTCTTCAAAGGAACTAAAAACATGAGACAAATATTGTCTTTGCTTTAACTAATTTACACCGCTGGTTGATAATCTATGTAGTTACTTTATCACTAGTATATCAAAATAAAATAATCCTCATGACAAATAATATTTCATCTGTTTTTCTCGGTTCGGAACATTTGTGGTCCATCTTGCTCCTTTAAGGCTTACGAGGCAGTGTGAAGTCAGTGCGAGTCAGCATTCAAAGTGTTCTTTTCCAGGGATGGGGATACCAGTCTAAAAAACTTGAGAACTTAAAATGAATAGTCTGTCCTCCTCGCGCTGAAAATGGAAATAATAAAAAAATTAAAAATAAATAAACACTTCACGATAATGATAATCAAGACCACGGCAGGCCCTAAGGGTCTGTCAAATAATATTAGAGCATGTAAGTGCTACTACATTCTCCACGAAAGAAAAAAATGGAAAGTCGTTTGACTTAAATGGACACCCTTTGCACTTAGAAAGAGGGTTGTGAAAAAGTTAGTTAAGCAAAATTATATAAAATGCATCACTATTTATCCATAGCCCGGCTTTCAACAAATCGCACAACTATCCATACAATTAAATGCAACTCTTTCCACCAGTTCGAAAGACTTCTTAAGGTCTACCCACATACATAAACTCTCTCTAGGTGACCACACACTTTTACGTTTAATAACACATCCACAATTTCCAGGTTGACTGTGGCTATGCTGCATCATAGGTATACCTAAGGGGTTCTCATTTGTGTAAACAAATACTTTTTTGTGGTGTGGTGTCCTAGAGGCAGCGACGGGGTAGGGTGCACTCAGAGCCTAGGTAGTTTGAGGAAACGATGCCGTAGTATAGAAAAAATCGGGGCTGAACCCTTTGGGGATGGGCATTTGGGGTTGGGGCATAGCCACTATTTTCTCCATACTACAAAGGAGAGTGGGCCATAACCACTCTTTGTTATGCTACTGACCAAAGTACCGGTAATTCTCGCTTGTCTTGGTGGTTGATTTAGAGCGGTTTTCAATTGAATGTCGAAAGTAATTCTGGCTTTACTTTAGTTTTGCATTGCTTTGCTCTGTGATTGGCCAAGAACTTGTGCCACTTTCTCAACCAATGAGAAGCAAAACCAAAACCAATCGCGACTTGCACGCGCGTATTTTCCCGCCCTTTGCGCCGGCTACATGTAATTGCTTCGTATTCTGATTGGCTCTTTGCACTACTTACTTCTGCTGTGATTGGTCTGAGTAATTGCTTTGGTTTTGGTTTTACGACACTCAATTGAAAAGCGCTCTATTTTGCACTGTAATTGGTTTGCAAAACTTGCAACGCTTTCTAAGCCAATTAGACTCAAAACCAATCATAACTTGCTCGTATATCTATTCCTGGCTTGTTCTGAGTTTTGATTGAATTAATGCGCTGTTTACATCAGTTCTAATTGGTGAGTAATTAATTTGATTTCTGTTTTTCTACAAGGTACAGACTACGATGTAACCTGATCATGACCTTGTAGCATGTAGTCAAGGTGCTTTACCAAAACTAATCTATTCTTGCAAGCAAAGAAGACCTTCTTTAATAGTGTGAATAAATAAAATTAAAAAAAAAGAGTCAAGTCACGAACCTTGATCCATCTTAAAAGTTTATTGATGGCATTGATCGCATCTGGTTTGGTGACAAGTGGACTGAAGGCAGCATACAACTCAAAACCTGAAGTCACCTGTATAAGACGAAGCAGCAAAGTAAGTTTTACTAACACTTAAAAGACGTATCACCAAACGTGTCTAGCTTCCAGACAGTAAATCTTTTCAATCACTCATCACATGATACCTGAAAACGGTTTGCTAAGGAGCAACCGACCGGTTAGCTTAGTTGGTAGAGCACCGGACTACCGTGCGGGAGGTCGCGGGTTCAAACCCCGGCCGGACCAACACTCATAATTGAGGAGAAAGTGCTACCTTTGGAAAAGGACGATAAACCGTAGGTTCCGACTCACAACACTTGTTTCTAATAATCTGTGGGACGTTAAAGAGCTACTACGATCAGAAAATCACTCGTCGTTTTTCTTCAAATTTCAAAAGTGTGTTTGCTTAACAGTGACCGACTCGCGAAATTTCAAGTTTTAATTTGGAGAAGTCGGTTTTTTATTTTGACTGAAATATTTCTATTTAGTGATCCGCCATTACTAACTTCAAAATCTTGAGAGAACTGGATCGAGGACAAAATGACGTAGACAGCTCACAAGAGTAAAAATGCAGTGTGCGTAAACCCGGCTGATTTAGTATGCAGCACGGGAATTTTGAGCTTTCAGACTCTCAAACTCGTGTTTTGCATACTTAATAAGATGCATTCACACACTGCAATTTTAAACCAGTGAGTAAATGAAGTCCTTTTATCCTGGATCCAACTCTCCGAGGCCTAATCGGTCAGTTATGAACGTGAGTAATGGCGGACCGTTAAATTAAAAAGTTGTACTCAAAGTAAACAGTCTTCTGCTTGAAATTAAAGCTTGAAATTTCGCGAGTCGGTTGTTAAGCAAACACACTTTCGAAATTTGAAGAAAAACGACGAGTGATTTTCTGATCGTAGTAGCACTTTAATGGTTGGCACAAACTAGCCTTGTACATACCCATCCCAGGAGCATCTCTCGTGTTCCCACGTGACACAAAATTTTCAGAGGCCTGGCAGGTGAGTGGATTCGATGGTGGAGGTAAAGATACAAACCAAAGAGTCTGGGGACAAAATGCAGATGGTAAGAACAGAACGTGATTAAAAGGCAGACTGAATCGAAGTGACTTGCCCTCATAACATAACAGTAATGATTCAAATGGTTTGTATGTAGCTATGAGCATTCATAATAAAAGCAGAAGACAGCAAGACGGCAGAACAGTAAACTTTTTGTTATCTGCCTCAAAAATACGTCTAGAGCAAGAAAAAGTTTGTATTAAAGTGTGAGTGAGAATGAGGAGAAACGGTAAGCGAGGCTCGCAGGCGAGAATCCACCCTTTTGCGTCCCTCGTATGAAATTCAGGGGTAAAAGAAAAGTGCTTTTTATTATAAAAGACAGCACGACTTTACAACTCCACACAACAATATCAACATCAACAACAACAGCTGTTCAGGAAAGTACTGTTTCGCTGCTTAATACCTTGAACAGTCACAGTCACGCTTTAGCATTTCATCAACAATAGTCTGAAACAAAACGTACAGCAACAGAAAATACCTGAAGCAGCCTGCAAGGCAACGACTCCGGCATTGCTGCATTCGCCTGCTATTTTGTTGTTATGTTACACGCAATCGATCCCAAAAATTAAGCTAGGTCCTCATAGTTTTTTGGAATGGGCACACTGGTTGTTTAAAAGAATGGATAAGATACCTCTCTTGTTCCTCAGGTTCAACATATGGAGCTTCTAATTCAGGAGAAGTATACTGCGCTGTACTTTTGGACTTGTAAACGAAATGATACAGCTCTGGAATGCCCACTTGATCTGCAGTTGAACGCAAACAACCAATGAGTCACAGCACCAGGAATGCTAGTCTACTTAACAATTAGATTATGAGCTCGAGATTTCTATTGCGTGATAGTTGATGAGGGCGCAGCCTGAATCAGCTATCACGCATAGAATCAAGAGTGAATAATCTTATTGTTTTAGTATAAATCTACTAGTCGTTCGAAACTAAACAAGTAAATTATCCAAATCCTCCTCACACACACTTCGAAAACGCGAAGAAGCGGGCTCCATTTTGTTGACAACCGCTACTCACTATCTATCACAGAATAGATAGCGAGTAGCGCAGCCAATCAGAGAACGGCATTCGTGATAGAACGCTAGTAGATTTATACTAATAATCTAATTTTCCTCCCCCATATCTGGAACAATACAATCTACTGAGTTGGAATTGAAACCATCAGCTTTCTGATCTTACAGTGTCTTAAATCCTACAGATTTCATCGCAGTACCACTGCACACGCGGGGACCAATGGAATCAACAATCAACAAACACAAAGAAAATGGCTTACCAGTACTATAACTCTTTTTAGCCACAGCTTCATTTATGGCCTCAAGACATCTATACCTTTTTAAACGCTAAAAAATAATGACACAATAAGTGACTTACCAATTCACCAGACCAGGAAAATCTCTTGACAAACAAGCGAAAACAATTGGCTAGTTAAACAGGGAAGCATAAACACAAAAGGCATTGTAAAATATTCACGTTGTAACTGCACCAGCAGAGAATACACTGTATGTCATCCATAGGTTGTGAGTTAGAGCCGTCACTGATCAATTCAGAGAATACACTTACCTCTAAGGTTTTAAGTCTAGTTGCTGCTAATTCAAAGAAGGCATTGCGATCAGTGGAAAGTAACAACAAGCAGGCAGGACAGTCATCCTCTAAATACGAAATATGTGCATAGAGGTAGCCACTGAAACGAACAAAAATCACAGGAGACAGCTAAGGGAGTGGTCGTGTAAACAACAAAAACAGTCCAATTTGTCCTTGTTGTGTTTGTTTTTTATTTCGTTAGCTAGAACTTTAAGATGACTAATATTTACAAGGCTAAAAGATTTTTAAAAAAAGTAAAAAACCGAACAGTTTCTGCACTAAGCCGTCTTCAGGGTAGATTTGTCCGTCCGCTAATTGTATATTTATAACTATCAGGTATATATCATCCTCGATGGGAACAGTTTCGCCAAGTGGCAATGAATTTGTCTGTTTAAAGAAGGTTTCCATTGTTGGATCATTAGCATGTATAGGGCTTCAAGATTCTATGCTTGCGAAAAGATAGCGCCGTGCAGAGTATACGCCAAGTAAAGGAATGCGAAGGATTTTCACGTAGGTGATGGGCAGGTTCAGAGTCATAACATGTGTTGGAATGTTCTTCAATTCGCACCTGTAAATTTCTCATGGTCTCACCGATGTAACTGTCACCACAAGAACAGTCTCCTTTGTAGACCACACGTGATCGATGAGTGTTTTTGTCTTTCCAATTTTAAAATGCTTTTGATCTGTTTAGTTTGCCAAAGGACGATGAAAAATTGATTGAAACCGGTGAATTTGTTCAATTTGGAAATGAAACTTTTGATAAGTCTTTCCTTTCTGCTGCAGTAAGGAAGCTTGATGAAAATTTTACAGCGCTCTTCAAAAAGGAAATTGGGAATCAAAATATCATCTTCGGGTCACAAAGTTTATCACAGTGGTTAATAATGGCTTTGTTGTCTCCCTTCATAATTGAGTAAAATAATAATATATAACAGCCATACATACATTTATTTAAGAGAAGTCATGCAGGCTTCTTTGAGATATTGGTGGTATTTATTCAAGGTACGTGCACATGCCGTTAATCAGGAGTAAATTTGGGGAGTAAATCAGGAGAAAATTTGGTTCTCTGTGAGTTTGTGTTTACTGCCAACATTTATTCCAATTGTTGGTTATTTGAGAGTTGCTTAGACCCTACAATCCCCTCTTTCTGCAAATACCAACAACTTCACTTCACTTCACTTTATTTTTGCACTTACATTTTGAAATTACAATATTAGCATATATATAACAATTAAAGGTGACAGTGGTGTATAGTTTGTGCATGGAGGCGAATAGAACCACAAGGTTATCGAGTTAGCCTCCCTCTCGTTTGAGTGAAAATAAAGAAAAACATGGGAGCAGAGGGACAGATTACTAAAGGAAAGAGCTAGAAGAATTGTGGAAACTTAGGTTTGATATTGCTGAGACAGAACATAGTTTTTAATACTTTTGGAGAAAGTAAATTGATTTAGATCTTTAAACAAAACAACAACTAAAACATGCTGGCAAGGTAGTATAGAAAGTTGCCTTTGGGTTCACTGATGGCTGCCAAGAATACTAGATCAGACTAAAGTAATTTAATACATAAATTTATGAGTTGAGGATGGATAGGAACATATTAACTGCATGTTATTGAATACTGATATAATGGTAGTGATGACCATCAATCACAAAAGGTCTGTCAAACATCTCCATGAAGAACTCACCCCTACCTGTTATCAAAACGAGGTAAACAAATTGGTGTCCAGGACTCCGCAGTTTGAAAAGAAGTGGAAGCACTGACAAGGTTAAAGATAAGATGAAGATCTGCGGACAAGAAGTATTGGTAACAGGTTACATATGAGAACCCAGACACAACAAAATTATCAAAATGAAATTCACATTTTGGAGAACAAAGCAGCAGTGTTATGCAAAACACACCTGATGGATGCAGACTGTACTTCTTGGGTCTGATTAATGTGATCAACTGATTATTTGCAACTAAAATAGCAAAGACTAAGTCCTGAGGAAAGAAGAATAAAAGGAAGCCTTAAAAAATTAGATCATTCAGGACATCATGAAGGATGCTTAAGAAACATATTATAAGGTAAATAGCATGAGAGAGTGAAGCAAAATAGCTCTGTCATGTTCAGCTCCAAAACACTGAGCATCATGTCACTGTACATTAATTCAGTGGTAGCATTTTGATGAAAACAGACTCATAACCTAGGGTTTATAATTATTACACTGATGCTCCTCAGCTTTCTTTTCATTCCAAACATATACAATTGTATAGTACATTCAACAAAATGACTCAATTCTGATTGGTAGAGAGCAGTACAATAAATTGAGGGGTATTCTGCAACAGGGACATATATTTCTTTTATGCCTTAAAATCCAAATCTCTCTAAATTCACTCTTCTTTGGCATACAGACTGGTAATGATGTCACAAACGAGGTTCTGCACAGTTTATTATTGTGATTTAAAGGCCTGGATTCAGCAAATTAGCGTCTGACTTTTGCCTAAAACTGAACCAACTCAAAACAAAAGTAATCAACCATGCGTCAGATCCTTTTGTTTCTGTTTCTTGACGTTTTGGGAAAAGTCATAAACTAATACTTTGCATCCTAGCTTTCTAATTGCAAAATAAGTGCAGAAATTCACTTCTGACACCATTTCCAGCCTATGTGCTGGCATATCTCTACCTTTCATCTGTCTCTGACATTCATGTGTGGGTGGGTGGGTGGGTGGGTAAGATCAAATATGGACTGATAGCGGCTGTAAGAGGCGCCTTAACAGGCTGACATCTGATCTCACCCTAGAGAAGCATTGTAAACCACCATGAAACTATGTGATACATTCATTATTGTCTTTGAAAAGCCTGTATGAGGAAAGTCAATAAAGGATGTATGTATGTATGTGTGGTATATAAATCCATTACCATTTAGAGATATATTGGATTTAAGGCAAAAAAGCGATATACACCCCTTTTGCAGAATACCCTTCAATTAATCCCAAATAATTATAATAATTTATTGTAACCCTGTATGAGTACCTATTTCAGTTGCCATGGTAATAGCACATGTGTTTTGAGCCACTGCAGCAAATTCAAATCTGTCTAAAAGACACTGACTTTGTGATTCCATGTACAGATGCGGAATGATTTTCTTGCACCATTTTGTTGAAAATGTTATAATTAAAATTAAATTAAAAAACCTAGTACCATTTGCAATTTTGTTAAACGTACTATAAACAAAAACTTGCACGACCTTATTATAGAATTTGAGACTGATAAGTATACTCAAGATTTTGAAGGAACTATCAAAATCACATGACAGTACATCTACTTGTTAATCACATAATTGTACATAATTGAATGTGAAATTTCCGACATTAATACAGACAAACCTCTGCTTGAGGACTTTAATTTTAATAAAAAGTAAATTGCCTTTAGCAAGCTAATCCAGCAATGGGTGATCAGCTCACAAACACTCAGCTCATACTATTTGCAGTGAAGGTAAAAGTTCCAATACAAAGACAACAAGATAACTTAAAAGTGGACAAACTACTCATGTACAGATACAATAAATGAGATTATCAAAATACATCGCTTCCCGGGACACCTCATGTAAGGGGACGCCTTCCAAAAGCGGACACCAACAAACTGCGACCAAGGGGGTTTGACTGTAGTCACCTTGTATTCTACACTTGAGGTATTTTCAAACTCAAATGTTCACAAAAATGGGCACAGAGTGGTTGTATAATGAAATACAGAACTGTTGTACTGAGTTATGTCATGCCGAACTGTTGAAGGAACACACAACCTCTGCTGGGCATGATTCTTATTTACCTTGACCCTTGCTTGAAGCATGCTCTGACCAATTGTTTCTCTCACGGAACTTGCAAGTGGTAAACATCTCACCTATATGTACAACAACAACAACTGCAGATCTGAACAACAAAGCTGGAAGGCACCTCAAACTTATGTGACATGTACAATGCATCTACAATTACCCAAACATGTCAACTAGTTTTACGGATGGACTAAAACATCTTCTGGCATGAAAAGTCAGGTTGTGAAAACGTAAAGATCTCGCCCCAGTTGTTCAAAGAGTGACTGGATAACACTACCATTCTAGCTGATGCAACTGTAAATCACTGTCCAGTGGCTAAAGATGTTACAGTATTTGTTGCAATACACTTTATCCACTGAATAAAGTGATATTAATAATGTTTGATAAATGAGCAGGAGTGTTTTATCAAGTTTAAAACACGAGGCGCAGCCGAGTGTTTTAGGACTTAATAAAACATGAATTGTGAATTTATTGAATGGCTTAAAAAACTTTACTGTGCATCTATCCATTCTTACACTAAAATTTAGATTTGGGTTATTTTGGCCAAGAAAATTGGATGTAAAATTTAGCTGTGTCTTTATCAGATATAAAGACACCCATTAATCATGAATTATTAACAAGTTTTTTAAGCACTCTTTAAACAACTTAAATGTTGTGGTTCAATTTTATCCTTGATTTGATTTTCTTTCCCTTTGTTTTTGGGCATGGTAATGTATGGTAATGTATGATTATTAGTAATATTTAGTTTTTCAAGCAAATAAATCACAGATTTTCAAACAGATACTTACAGATCCTAGAAGGAAACTTGGTTCATGATCCATTAAATTTAATAAATTATCTATAAATTTCTCTGTCCCTGTAAAGACAGGAAAAAAAGTAATGAGCTCTCCAACAAACCTAACATTTCTAGCCATTAGAGAAATGCTTACAACACAGTGTTCTGTTTTTTGGTTACCTGATAAGAGCCTTCGAAGATCATAATTTCTGCGCTGTTCCATTATTCTAGCCAGCTGAGAATAAGTTAAAACACTAAGGATTTGATTATAAACATAGGTCAGCTGCAGCACCAGCTATAAAACAAAGAAAAGAAATAAGTTCATTAAGAGATGAGAATGAAAAAGCACATAGTCCAAAGGTTATAAGCTGCTCATTGTTTATTTTCTTTTTACAAATTAAAACTTGCCATATAATTGGTGTTAAACATTCCGTAGGTTTCAACAGAATTACAATACAATACAATAAAAATGTATTTAACCATGCTAGCCACACACAACAGAAGCAGATTTCCAGGTGGGCGTAGATAAACATGTTACAACACATTGTTTTCCAACAGAAATTCAGTAGCCAGTAATGACCTTAGTGAGTGGGGAATGAGATGCCCATTCATTAAAAATTCACATAATTAACAGGCACAACCTCTTCAGTTCCCAGCCTAATGATTGCTCATTCCTATAAAAGTCTATTCATTCATATGAGATGGGAGACCAAGGCAAAGGGGAGGGGAGGGGCACAAAGTGTTCCCAAATATCAGGTTCTCTTCCTCTTGGTCCAATCTTGCTCCCTAACAGTTTTCTTCTCTGAATGAGAAAACACAGGCCGCCGCAAAATTTAACTGGATTAAAAATGTATTGCCTGTGCTCGAATCTTATCAAAAGCATATTTTCCAGAATTTCACCTACCAGTTTAACAGGGAATTGGACCCTACTGGGAGCCACATATCCTGGATTATTTAGTTTTTGTTTTTAAAACAGTTTGTCAAACCAGAGCTTTTCAATTTTCACTTCCTTGTTTCTGTATTTTAAGTGGTACTATGACGAAAATGGCATCTTTCCTATCTAAGCCATTTTTAAACATAAACAAGTAGTACGTATGAGAAGAAAAATGCTGTTTACTGTTTTCAAATATCTCTTTTCGTTCCAGAGATATTCAAGTTTTTAAAATATGCAAATTAGCCAAGTGATGACATCATACACTCAACCAAATTTTGATCAAATATGATGAAAAAAGATATCTCAGCCAATTTGTACCAGAAAGGTTTGATTCTTTGCAGTAAGATTCTACTAAATGTGCTCCACAATATGAGCCTTACAGTTTTGTTACCTTGGCAACATACTGGGTTCCAGACTTCCCCAACATTAAAGGCTTTTCTGGCCACCTTTAGGGTTCCATTTTGATATTTACTAATGGTGCGTCACACGCATGATCCAGCAAGCAGATAAATACATTAGCTCGAGTTCGTGGCCTCATTTAATGTTTTTTGACCTGAAAATCACTAACATATTGAAATCAAGTGGGTGGGGCCTGGAAAAGAGTGAGTTACCATGGGAACAGAATTTAATTTTACAGCCGTAGGTGTGTTTCCTGTAGAACTATTAGCCTACCAAGTTTCAATGGTCTGTGCTGCAAATTAACAGAGATAGCTCTATTTATATACTTGATATGATATTGGGATGAGTGTATGACATCATCAGTCATCTCATTTGCATATTTTACACATTTTTCAAACTCAAATATCTCCAGAACTAATGCAGATATTTGCAAACGGTAAACAGCATTTTTATTCTTTCATGGACTTCTATGTGATACACCTAAAATATCAAGGGGTAAAAATTTGATCATAGTACCACTTTAATGGCAATGAATCAGATACAAAGGAAGGCAACTGATTCAGAAACAAACACCATAAAACCCAAACCAGGTGTGATAAATGGCAAGTGACACTAACACAACCAGCTGTGACATCTTTGCTTTTATATACTCAGTACAGGTATTTCAAGGTGCAAATACCAAAACATTAAAGAGGACGTTGCATTTAGATAACATCACATAAAAACACAGATAAAAAGTTAACTTTTTGAGAAATCCTAACTAAAGTCATACAGTTCAACCCCTATTAAGTGGCCACCGTTGGGGGAATGACTATAGTGTCCGCTTAATGGGGGCTGAAGAAGTATGAACCCTCATTGGGATTTTGATATCTGGCTGCCTAATAGGGGTTAGGCTGTTTAATAGATGGCCACTTAATGGGAATTTGACTGTGATACTTACCTGAGTCACAGACTCCTGTGTGTATGCCACTGCCACTAAAACAACATGTCCTCTAACTAAGAATACAAATTTATGGCTGCCTGCCATAATACACCTGAAAATTACAAAAGATCATAGGAGAACTGATTACCTAAAGTACAGAAGTACTGACTGATTTATTAGATGTATATCGAGAACACCTTATGCAAGATCAACAACAGATTGTGCACAATAACCTTAATATAATCTTTTCGTGATAAGTTCAGTTCATGAATCATCTATTGCATCATCTATTGTTAGTAATACATTAACAGTAATACTGTAGTTCATTTATTGTGTCAATAACAAAATGCTCAACTATGATTGGTTCTTAACTATCCGCTTTGACCAGTCCAATTACAAACACTTGTAATCAGACAGGCCAAATCTGACAGTTAAGCAGTCAACAAAAATTAAGCACTTCATGCAATTTGCCAATAAACTTTAACTACCTAGCCCAGCTAGCTAGCCAATCAAAATAGTGGTCAAAGTGACCAGGTTGACAGGTCCAGATTGAAAACAAACAGGACAACATTAACTGGTCCAATGACTCCTATTGACATATGTTCCTTAGAATATTTTGACAAACTTTTGACCACTTAGAAAGCCTTGAAATAAAAGAAAATTATACAGTTGTTGAAGTCGAAAATATGATGAATAAAACGATAAGAAGCAAATGACTTGTGCTCTCACATGAAATTAAAATCTTTAATTTCCAAGTTTCTTGCATTTTGTTATTGGCACAATTAACTGGTAATTGGACTTTGTGTCATACAATTCGAGGTAATCAGCCTCGTGCTATATGCACTTGACCAATTTGAAATCACTCACCTGAATTGTACTCCACTCAGTTCCATTACCATTGTGTGGTTCCAGAAAATATCCATCCCCCCCCCCCCACAGATGGTCAATGGAAATTCCTAGGGGGTGAGGGGACCAATAGGTCGAAATTTCCGAGGGGTGGTGGGGGTGCACATGCGAAGAATCTTCCAGGGTTATAAACGATTTGAAACACTTATATGAATCACTTATCGATGGATATATCACACAACAAAAATTAGAAATAGATGCCCTTTTGAGTGAGGACCTTGAGATGTTTGCCTAGAACGTTTTTTCTTTCCTGATAGTTTGCTATCATCCTTTTGACGACGTAAAAATCACTTCCATGTCTTACATCCACACCTCACCAGACGCGACAAAAATCAAGATGGCTGACCGTGTGTATATGTTGTAGGTCAAAATAAAATTCAGGTAAAAATGATTTTAACCTAGGTCAAAATGAAATTCCTTTGTATTCTAACCCTAATTATTTATGAATCATGAATAATTAGGGTTAAAAGACAAAGGAATTTGATTTTGACCTAGGTTAAATTCATTTTTACCTGAATTTCATTTTGACCTACAACATATATATACATGATGTACCTTAAGTATGGGTGTACAATGCACTGTAGGGGGATTCAGAATCATGCCATTGGAAAAAACAGTGCGAATAACTATTACTTGCATACATACAGGGTAAAACAAATTATTACATGATCAATGTATTTATTATGATTATACATTTTTACATTTACCTAGAGGCTTTGTCAAGTTATGTTAGCGAGCCACAGGTGAATCGGTAAGCTCAGAGATCGGTGTCCAGCTTCTTCACTTAACAGAATCTTTGTACATGTTGAATTTTAATCTGGCTATATATTTTTGACGTCCTACATTTCATTTTCCAGCTGCTACGGTGGTTGAACTTTAGGAATTGTTATTTAGCTTGTCAGTACATTGTCGGTCATCTGATCATTGCGTTACGTTATGAAAATATTTTGGCATTATGAGAAAAAGAAAATGTGTACTATGTACAAAGAACGTAAAACATTGCATCTAAAGAAGTAACACCTGATTTTAATATTTAATTGTGCAACTTCAGAAATTGGCAAAGGCTGTAAATTGAGGCATAATAAAGGGGAAATTCCTGGGGGTGGGGGGGATTACCAAAGACCCTCTGGAATGGAAATTCCAGGGGTGTGGGGGGGGGGGGGCTACCAAAGACCCTCTGGAATGGAAATTTCAGGGGGTGGGGGGCTTTAAACTGAAGAACCATCCATGGGGGAGGGTATGGATATTTTCTGGAACCACACATTACTTACTGCCTGGAGGAAACTTACAGTATAAATCAGAGCCAACTTGACTATGAGTATTATTAATTTGCTATTATAGAATGCATCTAGCAATCTGTTAAGGACTGGTTACATGGCTTTTTTGCATATACCAATCATTGAAATTATTGTAAAATAGTGAACATTGCTATTCTCTCTGAATTTGGAAATTTATGATCACATAAACAGCCCTTTAAAATTAGCATGTTCTGTTCACTAAACTAACCTGTCCATTTGAAAATTGGAAGGCACATCTTATCCACTGTAACTATTAATTTTACATGTACTTACTTATGTAATTACGGTATCTGCTTAATATAAAATGTGCCCTAGCAGTTAATCTTATGCAGCAGTACACTTCAACACAGTGGTTATGACTTCTTACCTTATTGTATTTTTACCAACTTGAACGAATGATACCAGTGCTTGCATAACTCCCATTAGAGTTGCAAGTTTGTCCTCACTCCCATATCTAGTACATAAACACAACAAACTCACTGATTCTATGTGACACTATAATGAAATTACAATTTGATTCAACAGTTTCATGACAACA
Organism: Pachyseris speciosa; assembly: GCA_016490735.1. Taxonomy (NCBI): domain Eukaryota; kingdom Metazoa; phylum Cnidaria; class Anthozoa; order Scleractinia; family Pachyseridae; genus Pachyseris; species Pachyseris speciosa. The sequence continues at coordinate 2,284,287 of JAEMWC010000011.1, read as the reverse complement.
AATATTTAATTACTGTAGATACATCATGCCATACCAATGTTTCATAAACTCAACATTCTAATGAGTATTATAACCATGCTATCTTGATCTCTATTCCTTTACTCAGTCTACTAGGCTATTATTATTGAAGACTCCACTGTGCAAGATCAGAAAAATTTAAAGAAAATTACTTTGGCATGTAATTAGATCCCTGGAGACTAAAGAGCCAAAAAACTGCCCTGACAACAGTTAAGTGTGATGGTGTATTGCACAAATCTTTTGACAGCTACTTATGCAAAAGCTAGTTTGTCTTCAATTAACCAATTTGAAAGTGAAACCCTTCCGGTGGCAGACAATAATTTATAAGTTCACAATATACAAGCAAGTTGATAATGAATGCAGCAGTCTGACATTAAATTGTCAGAAACATTGTCTGTTCAGTCTCATCATTTTGTGTTGCAAAACATGAACTGTGCCTGTAGACTCAAATGACTTCATCCACATCTTGAGTGTCAAAATCCAGTGTTCTGGGATGCTTATTGCTCATCTGTGAATTGGCCTTACATATACATGTAGACGATTAGCATGTGGGCTGCCTATAGTAAGCAAGTACATGTAACATGACGTTGACTCACCTAGAGTAAATTGGTTTACCAGCCTCGCTGAACACAAACACATGCTTTTTGTGCAAAGTCCACTTAGGATCATTCACATCTGTGACAAATAGATTATTAAAACATGATGTCAACAGAATGCAAGCAAACCAGTATACAATATTAACCCATTGACTACCGCAGGTTTTTACATTTTCGGAGTGATTTTCCACCTATAAACGATGAATAGCAATTCGTGACTCTTTATTTGAACTACCAGGGAAAAGTGGTGCTGTCCTAAGCCACTGGAGGCTCAAGGTTTCTGAAAACGTCATTTTGACGTAGCTATTTTTTATCCGTGAAGCGACAACAATGGCCCAAGTTCGGTTTGCTTGCGATTTCTGCTAAATTTACAGCTGTTTTTCATCTTTAGCGGCTGCCTGATGAGCATCATTAAGCGTGACGGTAGCTAAGAGTCCACTTTCTCAAAGAATCGAGCAAGGTGATGTACTTTGTTGTTGAATTTGGCTTGTTACTCGACGAACTGGGAATTTGGCCGGTCGAACACTTAGTACCTTTGGAACTCGACTATTGATGAATTTCTCGACCTACCGCCACATATTTTGGAATTTCTGTGTACTGAAGATGACCACGAGCAGGAAATTTGGGCGGTAGGTCGGAGTGGCTGTAGACTTAGTTTATATGTGAAAGAATTGGGGGAAGGAACGGGCGCTGTCAAAAATTCTCGTTAGTTCCCAGCATGCAATGCGCTCAAGATGTTGAAAATGTCGGGAAGGCCCGAATGCACTGGAACAAAAGGCTGTATCTACGCTCGGGAGAAGAATATGAACAAAAAAAGTCATTTCTAAGCTAGAAAAAGGACTGAATTTCGTTATGATGGTTGAATTTTGGTTTTTCGACGACGATTTCCCTAAAAAACATGAAGGCAAAAAGGGGCATTTTTGTTGTTCTTCTTTGACGTTAAAAACGGCCAGTTTCGTTCTTGTCCAAACTCAAAAGGTCATATTTGGTAAAAATTGCTACGTTTCTTGCATTTATTGGATATCCAAATTTAAAGGGCATTCCATTTCGTGCTCACAACTAATAGTTAAGGCAATATTCGTGCGATTGAGAAAGTTGCAATGTTTTGAAGCATGGGAGTTTTTTACGGCCGGTTTTGGCCGGCACGGGTGCCAATGGGTTAAATTAATAAGATCATCTTGTGCTGGCCACTCAAAACCCAGTTTGTTTCTTTCTCATTTCTAGTACCGGTATCTCTCTACCAATAAGTCAAGTAACTACGGAGATTAGCACTTTAATTCTAAAAATTAATATTAATAGTAAAGGGATAAGTGCTGAATAAAAATTGTCACATCAAAATAGCCAAAATCATTACAAATTTCTATCAATAGTTTTCCAGTTCAAAAATAATAATTATTGTTATTGGTTCAATTATTGTATGTGTAACCAAAAGATATCATTTCACTCACCTTCTACTGAAGTGACTCTAGTGATTTCCCGAACACTCTCAGCCCTTGTTTTACGTGCCTCTGAAAACAACAACCACCAAATCAATCATTATTTTACACCTTCAAGTGATAAATAATAGTAATAACAATAACAACAACAACAACAACAACAATAATAATAATACTGCAATACCAGTGCAATGCTCTAACCAACTGAGCTATGAAGCCACTGATGCTGGGAGCAGGTCAATTGTGGGTTCATATGATCCCGTGAAAGAGAAGAGTGTGAATGATGTATATCAAATAAATCATATATGAACTGCAGAAATGAGCCATGAACAAGTACTAAATGATAATGTGAATGTTGTATATGAAATGAATCATATATGAACTGCGGAAATGAGCCATGAACAAGTACTAATGATAATGTGAATAATGCGTGTACCTTAGTGCCAACCGTTTTCCTACTCCATGGGAAAACGGAATTTGAACTTCCATTTTCGTTTTCCGTTTTCTTACGACATTGGAAAACGGAATTCGAACTTCCATTTTTGTTTTTCGTTTTCCTACGACATGGGAAACGGAATTCCAACTTCCATTTTCGTTTTCCGTTTTCCTAATACATTGAAAAACGGAATTCGAATTCCGATTTTCGTTTTTCGTCTTTCGTTTTCTTAAGACATTGAAAAATGGAATTTGAACTTCGATTTTCGTTTTTTCGTTTCCGTGTTTTTGTCATTTCTGTATTTCTTGGGGCGGATCTAAGGTTGGTTCGGGGGCTTCGGTCGAAACCCCTAAAATTAAGACATTAACGTCTAAAAACTTTTGGTTACCACGGAAACGTGCTGAAAAAAATAAGATAAGGCAGGACCTGGTAATGTAAAACAATAAACACAATAGAGCATGTCGCTCACAGCCGCAAATTGAGCGTATTTGGATCTGCAGTCCGGCATGCATCACTGGGGGCGCTAAGATAAGCTTTGGTGTGCTTCTTGCTAGGGTTAGTTGCTTGTTTCTTCAATTTTTTTTATGAAGCACAAAAAAACATAAAAAAGCAAGCCTGTTCAGCCTGCTGACCTCAATTGCTAAAGTCACATCAACTGAATTTAACATAGATTTGTAAATATAAACTCGAATGCGCATCGATATTTCAAAATTTCCCAGGGAGCATGCCTCCCCCACCACCCCCTAGATGCTCCCGCCTTTAGCGATCGTATATTCCAACCTCCTTTATATAAATCCTTATATGAATCCTAGTTCACCTGAACCAGAAGAATGTTGGCACTTTCTGTCACTGACAAACCTCGGATGATAACAAACAAGATGACTGCCTTAGAAAATACCCTTTGATGAAGTCTTTTGTCGCGCCGTTTTCTTATTGCGGAAATTTAAATAACAGCTATGAAGACCTTCTGATCTTGAGGTAATCAAGAACCGTCACCCGAATCTAAGAGGCTGTAGTTTGCGAAGTGTAAAAAGGTTTTGCAGTTATCATGGCATCATCATCATGACGTCCGTTGCTGATGGCATATTTGACTGATCAACATCGCAGTACGAGGTTATATTCCAAATCTATCATGAAAAGCCTTAGGCCTAGATACAAATATCCCGGTATTTTTTGAGATCTTTAGAACATCCCATGATATTTAGAAAAAAATTATATTCGGAATTTGATAAGCAAAAATTATTCAAATCATGTTTTTTTCCTAGGAAAATTGAGAAAGAAAGATACTTGGTTCAATGTTAATTAGGGCATTGGCATTACAGTGACAGAAATTCAAACAAATCACCTCATACAGGCCTGCAGTAATCAGATTCAATGTCAGTATTCTCCATTTATAATGTATGCTATGTGTCTTATGTTAGCGATTAACCGTTCAACAGAATGGCGGATACTGATGCTGAAAGGTCAGATGCAGTGATTACAGTTCCAGATGACGTACCCTCTGAACCTGAAGCTAACTCACACACAAACCATACAATAGTGTCCCTTTTAGACCGTGTAGAGGCAGCGCTAATGCTCTGAGTAAATAATCGTCAACTCTGCTTTAACTGCTCTGCCCTGGCCTTCTTGGAGGCCGCTGAGTAAAAATAAGTCTAAGGCCGACTTTATCTAAAATCATTTAGAGTTTTGGTGTATTCTGTACAAGGACATTTGAGAGGCTACTTTTTGAGGTTGTTACTGTAATATTTATGAAAATAAAGCCAGATATTTTTGAGATATTTAAAACTTTTTCAAGATATTTAAAAAAATATTTCGAGACATTTAAAAAAAGGCGATATTTACGTTACATTTGTATCTAGGTCTAAACAGCCCATTGAAATTGTTTAACTTAATAGTGGGACCTAAAAGCAATTTCATTCCGTCATTTGTAACTCCATAATAATTTCATTTTCTTGTGCTCATTCACAGGAAGGGACGACACTCTTCCGGTTTAAATGAAATACAGAAATGACAAAAACACGGAAACGAAAGACGAAAATCGAAGTTCAAATTCCGTTTTTCAATGTCTTAAGAAAACGAAAGACGAAAAACGAAAATCAAAGTTCGAATTCCGTTTCTCAATGTATTAGGAAAACGGAAAACGAAAATAGAAGTTCGAATTCCGTTTTCCCAAGTCGTAGGTGAACGGATAATGAAAATGGAAGTTCGAATTCCGTTTTCCCATGTCGTAGGAAAACGGAAAACGAAAATGGAAGCTCGAATTCCGTTTTCCCAAGTCGTAGGAAAACGAAAAACGAAAATGGAAGTTCGAATTCCGTTTTCCTATGTCGTAGGAAAACGGTTGACACTAAGGTACACGCATTGTGAATGTTGTATATGAAATGAATCATATATGAACTGCGGAAATGAGCCATGAACAAGTACTAATGATAATGTGAATGTTGTATATGAAATGAATCATATATGAACTGCGGAAATGAGCCATGAACAAGTACTAATGACAATGTGAATGTTGTATATGAAATGAATCATATATGAACTGCGGAAATGAGCCATGAACAAGTACTAATGATAATGTGAATGTTGTATATGAAATGAATCATATATGAACTGCGGAAATGAGCCATGAACAAGTACTAATTAATGATAATGTGAATGATGTATATGAAATAAATCATATACGAATTTTCGGAAATGAAATCAAATGAGGAATGATCCTCGCAGTTGTGAACGTCAGAGTGGCCAATAGTTGCTGCGATGATGATTCCAAAGTATGAGACTGTGGTTTATTTAATATAATTATATATACATGTACTCTACTCATTAACCTACCCTCTTGTTCATCCTCAACAGTCATCATTCCCATCTTAGCATCCAACTGACCAGCAGTATCATTAAACTCATCATTTTGTCCAGTATTAAGTGCCTCATGAAAGTTTTCAGCCTTATCACCCGTTTCATTTCCTGCTGGACTACCAATAAATTCAAAGCTCTGTGGCTCAAGAGACCCATGGCTGCTAATACTAGATATGATCCCTATAGATACTAAGCTTGTATCAGAATGGGCAGATGCTCTTGATTCAGGATCAGTACAGATTTCATCCACAGAAATGTCAATTTCTTCATCGGTTTGGACATAAAAAAGTGGTTCATGGTCAGCTGAGCTAAAAGGGAATGAAGATAAAAGTATTATGTCATCTGACAAGCAAATAAACCAAACCTAAAAGAAAGTAAACTCATGCCTAGGAAAGCTAAACAGCCATGAACAATCTAAAAAATCACCCACAATCTGGGCATCTGGCATTAATATATGTGCATTTATAGATAAATAGATAAATAAATTAAATTAAATTAATAAATAAAGCACATGAACTTGCTGTTTAGTATCACATATCACATCACTTGTCAACAGTTGTTTAACAAATTAACTACAAGCAAAATATATTTTGTAGACAATAAATGTCCCTTCTCCCACGCATTAAAAGTGAGACTCAGTACCTGCATAATAATAGACTAACAACATCACACACATACATTGCACGTGTTACAGCTGTTATTTCTCAAGCCTGACTCAAAGATCCAAGCCAATTTAATAGTCCCTTCGTCAAACAGAAAACAATCTGATTTAATTTAACTGGAAATTATGTTATTAACAGTTCTTTCAACCATACTTTACATGTATCTAACAACCTGTGATGCAGACGTAATTTAACCCCAGTAAGTAACGACTGCAATGCAGTGCCAAATTCCTTGTTAACTGTGTACCAGAATTTGAGTATGTGCTATGATTGGCCCGTCAACAAAAGCCTTTTGTTGACAGGCCAACTTCTTATACTTATATATACTTATTGTTACTTATTAACAGGTAATATTTGGTAACTGTCAGGTCCTCTTTGCACATCCTGGATAATGATAAAATAATTGTGGGGAAATCTTTGGAAATACAAACAATATGAAAACAACAATTTGGCTCATGGCAAGTTAGGCAGGTACAGTACAAATTTTATGTGCAACAAACAAATTTTAGAGTGTAACATTGTAGAGGATTCGCAAAGCCAGCCCTTTAAAATGGCTTGACTTCTGTAGAGAAATTTCCACACAGCCCCATACATTAATCATGCATGCATTACTCTCATACTATTCCTCAAAAACAAACAGTGAAAATCACGTTAGGCATGCGTGCATAACTAATATATGTGGGGCTGTGTGGATCTTACCAATTCTACTAAATTAATTTATATTAACTTATAATTAATGACGAGCCGTATTTGATTGTTTGGTTATTCTTGTTCCAGAAAATTTCCTGAGGTGTTACATTGCAATTAAATCGCGACCTTTGTTAGCATCATCAATAAATCGAATGAGCTCATGAGGCTAGGGCTTTTTGACTTATGCTTATTATGACCTTGCTTTGGTATTACGATACCCTGATTCAAAAAAGACTATTTCTTGGCATTTGCCTCACCCGGCTCCAGGCTCAGAACCCTGCAAAACATCTTGCTCTTGTTGATCACGTTTCAAACTTGTATTTGAGCCAATCGCAGCTGCCATTTAGCTTCTCAGGTGTTCATTATAAGCGCTGTCAGCGTAGTATCGACTTCAACTGTTCTGCCTTCGTTCCGCCGCCATGTTTACGAGTTACCATTCAAACGAGGCAGAGTAGTAGTAACCACGCTTCCCACCGTGCGAGCCCCTGGACCCTTCTAGTCTGGTGGCTTAGCGGAATGATCGTGACAGACTGGACAAAAGTGCCAAAATTTGTACACATGTAGCTTAGCACTAGTTAATAGGATGGGTGCCCAATCCAATCGCCTATCGTTCTCATTTTATTAAGCAATCAAATATCTCACGTAAAAGCTATGATGGGGTACCTGTGGTGTAAATAACAAAACATCGAATTTTACTATTAATGTCAAGAAAATAATAAATAACCATTTTAATCTACAGAATTTCAAATATTCAAAAGGAGAAATAGTTATTGCGTTCGAGAAAGGAGAACGCACACCTTATTTCGTGTTGGTTTCCTTGTGTTCCTTGCGCTTGGTTGTCCTGTGCACGATAATACTGTAAGGGTAATAATAATACTGTAGGGTCTCCAAAATTATTTTACAGGGGTCGGGAGGGGTCGAGAATTTATCGGAGGAAGTCGGAACGGTCGGGTAGGCGTATTATCCGCTGAGTTCCTTGTATTACACTACGGCAACCAGTTTCCGTTTTCATCCCGAGAAAGACTTGTTTTGAATTTCGCTGGCTTTTCTTTGCTGTTAATTTTTTTAGCTACCAAATACATTGTACTTTCGAGTTTTCTCACAACTGTAACAGCGCCAGGTAAACATGGAATATGTAAATATGCTTTTCGGCCTACACATGACTGGCTTTCGACGATGTGAAAAGTACGGTGCTCCAAAGCTACTCTTTTGTTTTGCTTAGAACAAGCGCTGTTAACATTGTGGCAAAAAGGTAAACAATGTTTTATTTCACGCAGGCAAAGAAACTGAAACGTTGTTTTGAAATATCGAAGTCCGCGGAATGTTGCGGTGCGAAACATGATCTAATGAAACATGATTACTCTGTTTGCCTAGCACGTGACATAAATCTGCTACTGGTAAAATGCTTTCTACCGCTTTCCGTGAACGTTCCGTTGGTTAAGGCCCTGTTTACAAGCAGGGAAGGTAACCTAGTGCTAGGGTTACCCTAGCAGGAAGGTCAAAGATAGCCCAGGTTTACAAGCAAAATTTCACATGTAGGGTTACTCTGGCACCCAGGACAACTGAATCGCAAACAAAATGGTCGACAAGAAAAGAGTTCTGCTAAGTACTTCGATTCTCCTTTCGTGCTGCCTGTTATTGCTCCTTTCGAGTGTCATGGAATGCTGTTATGTTACCTTTTTATTTCTAGATAACGACAACAAGTTACAATACAATACTTCACTCGCGCGAATGGCTTGAATGCAACATTTGAAACGGGAGAGTGATTCGACGAAGAAGATCATGAAGGAAACTTAGCCGTACAGATCATTGGTGGAAGAAGGTTTTCGAGGGAAGGATGCTTACCTACCTTGCACTTGAAATGTTTTCTGTTTAGCTGCCTTGTAAACACGCTGATAACAAAGAAAAAAAAAAGCGAAGAAATGTGGGAGCGCTAGGGTTACCCTACCTGCTTGTAAACAGGGCTTAAATCAAGACCTCTGTCGAAGGAATCGGCAAGAATACAGCTTCAATATGACTCAGAAATTGAAAACGTGTGGACAGTGAGTTTTTACCCTTAACTGCGCTAATTGATTGTGCAGTTATTTCATTTGCAACGGTTTTTCCTTTGCGTGCTGAACTGTTTTCTCTCGTTCACCATTTTGTTTAAAAACTTCTTACTCGGTCTGGTCACTGTGCCCCTACGGGAATGGGTGAAATGTGGGCTTTTGACGGGAACCGCATCACGCGGTCACACAGCCAAATGATGACTACCACATATGACTCATAACTACATCACGTAGTCACATTAAGGCATATCATGGCGCATATGACTCATAACTGTATCACACAGTCACATTAAGGCATATCGAAGATGCAACCAACCAAACCTCCGAGGTGAGTGAATTAAGAAATACAACATGATAGAAAAGCAGTAGCTCAGTGGTTATAGCGTCCGTCTAGATCGCGGAGGGTCGTGGGTTCAAATCCCATCTGGAACTCGGATTTTTTTTCCGAGTTTCCATTTGATGTTATATGCATTTCTATCATGTTGTATTTCTTAATTCACTCACTTTGGAGGTTTCGTCCGATTAGTTGTAAATTAACTGCTATGAGAAATTTCTAACGTACCAAGTTTCTGGCAATTGAAATGGGGCAGCTATTAATTTATGATCTGTGCATGGAACTACAGAGAAATTCTACGACTTACCTTAAATATTACATGAAAATTTTGCGACATGTTTATTTCGCGATTTCATGAGGCGCTTATTTCGCGACACTTAATTTCGAAATTTTGCGGAAATTTTCCGATTTCGAATCACTTTAATCATGTTAATTTCGCGTTTTTGATTAAGACTTAACTTATAACTTGTCCTTGAATCAAATAAAACTACTTCATTTTATTAACAACCGTAAAAGCCACTGAGAGGCTCAAGCAGCCAGCAGAACAGCACGACAAGGAGCCAGTAAATGGAAGGTTTGAGGACTGTTCAAAAGAAATGCTGCCTGCAGCAGAGGAAGAAAATAATAATGATGAGGGAGATCAAGATGTTGCCTCAGAATAGTTAAAAATATGATTCTCTGAAGGTTTCATTGCTAATAAACTGTATGGTCGTAAGACTACGAGGATTAAAATATAAGTAAGTAAGTATTATTGACATCAGAGAGTCAACTCAGTTATTTTCGCGTCATGTTATGTTCCCGACACTTATTGTTTGCATCACTTTAATTTTGCAAATCTTTTAAAATCGCAACATTTGCGAAATTAACGTGTCACGAAAACGTTATGTAATAAAGTACCTGTCCCATGTTTAGCTACTCACAATAACATATATTGGTTATTATGATCAAATACAGATCGTACCGTTTGTTTCAGTGCACAACTGATAAGCTTGGTTGGCCTGTGCTGCAAACAATCCCTCAAAAGTGTAACTTGGTAACCACCCACATTTATGTAATATGCATTTTTATAACATATTTAAGATAGTAGGAGCCCACTCATTGGTCAATAGGTGTGTTTAGACAAGAGAAGATAAAAGGCTTTTATGTTCTCTTGGTTTTATCTTCTCTTGGTTTAGTGAGAGTATGTAAACACGGTTGTGACGTCACGCTTTTTGTGTTTCCCGGTACAATTTGAAAACATTTCAAAGCTTTCGTAAGACTCATAAAGTAATTTCAGGTACAAATATCAAGGAAATAAAAAAAAAAGAATTGCCAAATTTTGATTTGGGGTTTAGCTATCTCTTCCCCCGTGAGCCCGAGGAAACAAAGCAAAAGAAAAACCACAGCGCTTTCCCTGCGTCGATGATCGTGAGCTACACGACCTAAAGCGAAGCTTAGAAGACAAAATATGGAAAAACATAGGAAGTAAACGTTTTTCAAGGAAATTTTTTGCATTAAGCACAACAATAAAATTTTCTATAAGACATTCTTTATTTAAAAAAATGTACACGAAAACGTACACCAAACTAAGCTTATATGCTACAGACTGTAAATGCTTCAAATCAAACTTTCAGAAGCGGTCAAGCACAGTGCAATTCATTTCCAGCTTAAATAAACTTCTCATCTTGAAGTTCTTTCCTTACCGATTCGTATATTTTGAGCATTTCTTCTGGTTCTCGCCGAGCATTCGGTATTTTTCTGCACGATTTCAGAGGAATCAAAGCTTTGATCAACACTTATGATGGCGCTCGCATGAGGCTTGCCAAAAATTTCAACTTGATTTTGACTTTTATAACGCGAATTCTGATTGGTTCATGTGTTGTCAGTTACGCGTTATGACTGGCTAGTGGGAAATACGATTGTTCAGAGCGTGTATTGAGAAAATCTATTTCAATCAAGAAGTAAATAAACAAATGTGACGAATTACTTTTTAGAAACATTTTATAAAAGCAATAGAGGATTTTTTTCCGTGTTTACATAGCCTCAGACAGACAGACAGACATTTTTTTATTTGGAGTCTTATACAATATATAGTACATCGACTACGCAATCCAAATAACTAAAAGTTACAAAAAACAAAAATTGTTACTTAATTAATTATTAATTAAGTTGTTAATTGATTAATTCCTAGAGTATTTACTTTTTGCCGTCTTCCTCTATCCTTTTTTCAAAGCATTCGAATATATGTTTTGCTATTAACTTTTGTATTTGAGCATTTCCGCTAGGGGGGTTTATTAGAAACATGAATATTTTATTAGGCGACATTCTGCTTATTTTTATTCCACATTCTTTTTCCAAATAATTAAGTAGCGAACGTCTTTTCTCCTGGTAAGCAGGGCATATATTTAGAAAATGGTATTCGTCCTCCATTTCTATTTTACAAATTGGGCAAATTCTTTCTGCAGGTTTCTTGAATGGTCTCGAATAACGTCCTGTCTCTATGGCTAATTTGTGGTTGCTAAGTCGCAGTTTTGTTAGAGCTATTCTGTGTCGTATATTGGTAACCTGATATAGGTAGTCTTCACATTTGTAATTGTCTATCGTTTTGAATAACCGGTAGGTTCTCATTTTGTTGCTTTGGTTAGCATCTTTTCTGATGTCGTTATTTATTTCACTTAGCCATCTTTGTAGTTCAATATCCTTAAGTCGTTGCCTGATCATGTTTACAATTC